>JAEDXX010000660.1:0-16456 GCA_021725515.1 Epicauta chinensis
TAGACCTGACAACACTGCGTGATTGTCGAATTTTTTTGACAGTTGTCAAATTGTAAAATTTGAGGTTATTTGTAATAACGAAATTTTAACAAATTTTACAACAAAATTTGCAAGTAATCGATTCATCTGGTAGATTCTGGAAATATTATCAATTTGTTTTACATGTATATATATAAAGTGAGGTGTGATTACATTCCATTTAATTGTGATTGAAACGTTTTTGTAAGAAATATGGAATTACCACATCTTGGAAAACATTGTTCACAAAGTGATTGCAATAAATTAGGTAATAAATAGTAAATAAATTGCACAATTAATTAATTAATTGAAAAATAATAATTGATTAATTACAGATTTCCTTCCTATAAAATGTGATGTTTGTTTGAAAATCTTTTGGTAAGTTTACAATTTTTTCTGCAAACTCTTGTTTTTTTTTTAATAGTTTAAATCGTTTTAATTTCAGTGGCGATCATTATTCGTACACAAAACACAATTGCGCCAATGCGTACCGTAAAGATAACCAAGTGCCTGTTTGTCCATTGTGCAATAAACCCATGCCAATTGGAAAGGGTCAAATTCCCGATCAGATTGTTGGTAATCATATTGATAATGATTGCCAATCAGATCCTGCTATTAATAAACGTAAAGTGTTCACCAATCGATGTACATTGAAAGGATGTAAAATCAAAGAAGTGATTCCGGTTGTTTGTACTGAATGCGGCTTGAATTATTGTTTAAAACACCGCCATCCGCAGGATCATCAATGTGGTGGAAAAACAGGAGTCACACGCAATCGAGCTTTGTATATTTGCTAATTATTTTAATTGAATTTTATTGATTAATATTGTTGTCCACTTTTGTAGAAATGCTGCAATGATGCGCCAGAAACAAACCGTCAATACGAACCAAATCCAAGGGCAGATGGTAAATGGCAGATACGAGCGGAATTTTTACAGGATGTGTTCCTTGAGATGCTTTCTTGAAAAATTGAGTCGACTAGGTCGGTCTCGGATCAGTTCCTTTAAAAATTCCTCCCGTCTGTGTGTTTTTATTTTGTTTTCTAATATTTTAAAACAGTGAAAATTATTGTATTTATAAAATAGGCACGAGCGGAATTGTCACAGGATCTGTTCCGGAACAAAGTCGTCGTTTTACATGTATCCAATTAGATCCTGCGAGGGCGAGAATATTCTTAACATTTAAATTGCTTCGCCTTCTCATTTATTTTGCCACTTAAACGTATCGGAAACGATTAAGTCCGTACCGGATCTGATCCTCCAAAAATTCCAGTCATTTGTATCCGATTTAAATGTATTAAAATTTATTTTTCTTACAATAGAGTGAAGACGAAGCTTTGGCCCGTGCTTTAGCTCTGTCAATGGACGAGGGCAATCCATCGAATTTCAGCCAAGAGGAATTAGATGCGATTTTAGCGAAACAATTACAAGAATCCGAATACCGGACAACTGGCCAACGTGAAACAACTAATCACCGATCCAATACTGATCGTTGTATTGTTATTTAAACTAGATCTATCTTAAATTAATTATTCCAATTGTTGATTATTTTTGTACACAATAAAAAACAGCAAAAATTTTTTTTGATTGATATAAAAAATCGTAACTCCATCGAAAAATTCGTAAAACGGTCCTGTTCTTATTGTATTCAAAAACCAGTTTCCTTCATAGGCGCGCAATCAAGAAATTCCTTCTTAACCGCTATTGCGCTCCGGCCGCCGCCGTCCAGTCCAGTCTGTTAAGAAAAAGGTCGTTTCATATACACGAAAATATTTTCGTGTTGACCTGTTGTTTGTTGTTGTTCATTGGTCAATCCTAAATGTGACGCTGCTGAGATGATGATGGTTTTGAAATGTTTACAAGACGGCTACTATCGAGCGGCCTCAACAGGTGTGTGTGGTCAAAACAATTTTTACATTAAATTAAATTAATTTAAAAAAAAATAGTGTTATTATGTAAACAAATAATCTATTTTTTTTTCTGTCGCCTCCTTTCTGGAATGTGCAATGATGGATCAACAGGTGGGAATCGGTGTGGATGATGTTGCCGCAGGGAATACGGTTGGTATTCTAGATGGTGGTAATAATCACGAAATGGCCCATCAGAATTGCCCATCAACTACAACCACGGCCGGATGGGAATTGACAACAAATAGTGCTAATAACAATAATAATAATAATAATGAAAATACAACAACAAATGATCAGCAGTGGACTGGTGTTGATCATTTATCTGGACCATTAAATCCATTATGTATTACTGATGCTAATCATGAAATACTTCGACCGAAACCCAGACGGTAGGTACACAAAAAACATACAATTTCTTTTAACAAAAAAAAAAAATCAATGAAATATTAACAATAACAAAAGAAAGTTGGAGCATTCACTTTTTTTACAAGATTTTCGGGATGAATCTCGTAAAAATTCTCACATATTTTATTAAATTAATAAAGCAACAAAAAAAAACTATCAACAATTAATAAGAGAAAGTTGTAATAATTGAAGAAAGCATGAGATTTTTTTGAATAATTCAAGTACAAGGTTATTGTTGAAATGAAGACGAATTTGATACTTCATCGACTGCATTTTGGCCGACTTGATTGTCGACATTTATCTGCAGTTTAGAATGGGGTCACGTGACTACTATTTCCGCCTATTTCAATTTAATTGTTGTTTATTACTAATCTCTCGTAATGAATTAAATTTGCGAGGGGATAAACTATGCATTAACAACGTCTATTTTTTTCCAGTACTCTTAATAGTTAATAGGGTTAAAAGTGACATTTTATTTTGCGAGTGGGAAATAGAATCCCACGAGCAAAATAAATTAACTTTTAACCCATGTATCATACACTATTTTTTCTACACAATACAAATCTCCTAAAATCAACCGATTTTTTAAGAAGAAGCTCTTGAAATTATATTTCACAGAAAAAAATTCTATTTTGTCATGATAAATGAATCGTTCAATTGTTTATCCATTCTGTCAATATTTCATTGGTTATTTTTAAGCACTAGAGCATAAAAAATTTATTTATCTTCAAACGTCACAAAAGTGACAGTTTTTGTGACTCAAATGACAAGGTAAAAATAGCATTTTGTGTGCCTAGGCGTTTTTTTCTTTTTTTATAAGCTTAGGCAGACAAAATGACAAAATCTGTCACTAGCGTTTAATTTTTTTCGTTATTTGACATTTGTTTTTTGCATCGCCATGGAAGCAGTACTGCCAAGATATTGCGATCAGTTAAAATTTTAATTTTTAAAAACTTTTCAATATAAAAGAATGTTAAATTAAGACGTTTGAAGATAAACTAGTATATGTCATTCGGCGCAAAACTGTCTTTGTGTGCTTCAGCTGACATGTCTGCCTCACTAGCGTTCGGCAGACAACAGTCAGCTTCAGCACACAAAGTTCCAGTTTTACGCCTAATAACATAATCTACTATTATTTTTCACTTCTATATAATTGTTTGTTTATATCTTGGATACGCGATATATAACAACCAACGACGCTATAATGAGTGCTATTATTTAGAGGTGTAAAAGTAACGAAGAAAAGCGTACCCGTATGTATTCGTTACTATAACAATTAGTACTCGTTACTATCGTATCGTTACTTTTCTCGTTACTTTTGCTACCTCGGTAAAAACATACTTATACGTTACATATTTAGATAGTGCAGCAGATGTAAGGGATTTTTGTAAGACGCGTGCTGTGCACTTCTGTACTCCGTAATTCTTACACCTGTTCACAAAACATAAAGGGACAAAAATTTAAGTTTTTTCTATCGAATTTGACGTTTTCGTTTCTTTTCATTTATAAATAAAATATTGAAAAGTTGGGGGAGCGCATTATACACGAATTTTATTTTTTTCCGAAAATTTAGTGCGAAATCAAGCCGTATTATATACGGGTGTGTATGCGTAAAATGTACAACAGCAAAACATTTCAACACACACATCAACGTTACTTGCGCGAACTGAAATCGTTGTACCAAACCTACAAAAATACGAAAAATGCGAGTAACGAGATGTATTCGTGAGTAACGTTCCGTTACTCGGTACTTGATTGCGCACCCGTTACTCAGTAACGAATACATACGGTTCGTTACAGCTCTACTATTATTACCGAGAATGAAGTTTACAACACGAGCGAACGGAGTGAGCGAGTGTTATAATCATTCTAGGTAATAATAGCACTCATTTTAGCGAGTTGTATACTATACTTTATCTACGACTTTTTTCTAAATGTACAGATATTGGTGATGTACAAGAACATTTACCTTCATCATCATTTTTGTTTATAAAATCACACAGAAAACGGACACTTTTGAACTATTAGTTAAAAGTGGCGATTTATTTATTTTTTGTAGTTACCATGGTTTTTTTAACATTAGAGAAAATTAAGGAAAATAGTATTTTCTGATTGGCTTACGAGCGGGAATAATGACCATTATTCCCTCTCGTAAGCCAATAAGAAAATTGTAGGAAATAATATGGGACATTATATTGCAAAAACCACACGTATAATAGTCACTTTATATATAAGTCGTAGATAATAGTATATTATACAACGACGCTATAATGAGTGCTATTATTACCGAGAATGAAGTTTACAACACGAGCGAACGGAGTGAGGTAATAATAGCACTCATTTTAGCGAGTTGTATACTATACTTTATCTACGACTTTTTTCTAAATGTACAGATATTGGTGATGTACAAGAACATTTACCTTCATTATCATTTTTGTTTATAAAATCACACAGAAAACGGACATTTTTGAACTATTAGTTAAAAGTGGCGATTTATTTATTTTTTGTAGTTACCATGGTTTTTTTAACATTAGAGAAAATTAAGGAAAATAGTATTTTCTGATTGGCTTACGAGCGGGAATAATGACCATTATTCCCTCTCGTAAGCCAATAAGAAAATTGTAGGAAATAATATAGGACATTATATTGCAAAAACCACACGTATAATAGTCACTTTATATATAAGTCGTAGATAAATTATATTCATTCAATACAAAGTAAGAAAAAATAAAGAAATAAGTGTATTAATTGGAAAATATTTTTTTTCGTTCGAATATAATAATGTTATCTCTACAAAAAGGAACAACGAGACAGTGTTCTTATGGAGGATGTAAGAGTGATACACGGTATAAATCATCATTTAAAGGGAATACATATTATGTTATCAATTTTTGATTTACTTTTTAATTGGAATATAATTATAATTATTATTTGTTTTTATTTTTTTTATAATACATAATTACTGGTATACCTTACTCTCAATTAGGTCACCTTTTTCCCCTTTTTGTGGACGTCTATGACATTTCAACCACCTTTTTAATTATTCACAATTATGTGCTTTCACAAAGTTACCAATCAGTGAAACACCATCCATGATTTTCTCGAATAAATGATTTGTTTGTACAGATAATATTGCTTTTACATACATTGTTGATCAAAACTGTACGAAACTTTTGAATTACCGCTATTTCAATATGGCGACTGCGCTTGCGCACATCACACGGTGAAAAGGTCATCACGGAGTATAGATATAGGAGTCCGAACGTAATGTTAAAATTATGGCACGAATTTAGGGACAAAACTTTTGCCGGCAGAGCGCGCTACGATCGGCAGAGTACTCGTTATTCTCGTTAAGGACGATATAGTGATCGCCTGGACTTAGTAAATTTCGACTTTTAAGCCATATGGTTGGGGTGCACAAAGAAAATTTTCTACCGTAATTTACATGAATAGCAACGGATAATTTACAACTCATACCAGATGCGGACAAAATTGCTATTCATAGAAATTACGGTAGAAAATTTTCTTTGTGCACCTCAACCATAAAGTAATTTGGCTTATAAGTCGAAATTTACTAAGTCCAGGCGACTACTATAACAGTACGCTACTGATCTTAGCGCCGCGAGTGACAGAAAAATGTACTATTCTCTGGGTTCATTTTTATGTACATAAATATCGTGAAAAAGCCTATACCGTTCGGACTCCTATATCTATACTCCGTGCACTAGATACTAAATAGTCAGTGGAGGTGGTAAAAAAACTGAAATCATCGCCGCCATACTGGTGAGTCCTTATTAAGCGCGCAATTTAAAATACGCGCATATTTTAGTAAAAGGATAAAAATAAAATAATGATTGAATTTATTAAATTTATTTATTGATGCTTAAAAAGAATAATTTTATTGAGTTTTTGTCGCACGTTCTGTCCTTTAAGCTGCAAAATAAATTTTCGGTTTACATGATGCAACCTTGTTTTCAAATATATTGAAAGCATGAACTGTATTAGATACTGAGTGGCAAAATATTTTATCTATTACCTATGAAAGGTTACATTTGGCTTAGAAAAGTCGGCCTTTTTACAAGCTTTAATATAACACTTTGGCATGATTCACTAAAGTATAGAAAATTATTAAAAAAATACAAAACAAAATAAAAATAAATTCAAAAATCAAAAAGCTCGTCCAAAGTCACAAATTTACACAATATCAATATCACCAGTTTAATTCATAGTTCAAACATCACTAAAAATACACAAACATACATAAACAAACAAACCGAAAGTTAGGTTAACTAGGTCCTCTTTGACATATGCTTGTCAATGAAGTTGACTTCACCCCCACTACCTAAATGCTGTATCTAGAGTATTATAGATATCTATGGCTTTCTACAATACGAGGCCTTAACGGGAGGCCAATTATAGGGGTATCGCTAAACATAGAGGCAGCAAGAGATGTATTCTTCATACATTGTCCAAAAATTTAAATCATGCCTCTCTTCTCATCATTTGAATAAGTATACATTTTGCACTTTGTAATAAATTTTTAGAGTTTGTCAAAAACTGACAATAATAATGATTCATCGATATCGTGGATTCAAATTGTAATTTAAAAAATATATATCTGGAAGTAAGTTGTGTAAATGTAATGTTGGTTGCATTAGATTTTTTCAGGCTCATTATTCCTCGTGAATCACCCTGTATAATAATAACTAGTAAACCGCGGTCGTCGCACACGGCGCAAAGAACCACCAGCGCCCTCTAGTGGGGGAATTGCGGGAACCGGTGTTGCGGGTTGCATAGGTGGTGGGGGTTTCTTGCTACAGGTGTAAATTAATTATGAAAAAAATTAAATAAAAATATAAAAACAATCGAACAAATGATTTAATTGAGCGAACAAATAATAAAAAAAATTAATCTATCGAGAAAAAAAAATAAAATGAAATTCAAGACCAAAAGTGCCAATTTAAGAAAGAAAAATTGTTTAATTTTTTATAAATAAAAAATTATAGAACAAATAATAATTTTTAACGAACATTTAAGAACAAACGACGAACAAACGATTTGTTTATATCAAAATAATTAAAAATAATTTTCAGGTGCCAGGTTTATGGAGGTCCGCGACAAACGTTTCAATTGTTTTCAACAAGTACTGTCAACCCAGAAATAAACTCCCCAAATCGTAGAGTTTTTTTCGTTCCTCTATTGTCGATGCTGTTCCACTAAGATGTCATCTGTCAAAAATTTAAAAGTCCGTTGATTTTCAAACCGGTTCACTTGTCAGGTGATCAATGCTGATTTTTCGTTAAATTGTTTTTTTCTTAATAAAATGAAATAAAATCAGTCTAAGAGAAATATCGAAATAATGGCTTCATCGAACACAAACACACCAAAGACGAATCTTTTTGCAACACCAAGAAAAATCGGTGCAATGCGTACACCACTCCATGCCGAGAATCTGTTCAAAACGTGTACAACACCGAAATCAAGCCAGAAACTACAATCCAATGTACAAACAGCAGACTGTTTGAATAGTGGAACACCGACAACACAATCGAAACGACGTAGTAGCGAGAAATACGATCAAATCAGTAATTTAACAGTAGCTGTACGAGTGCGGCCGATGAATGCAAAAGAATTAGCCTGTACATCAGCCGCCAATTGTGTCAGTATTAAAGATAATCAATTAATAATCACATCAAAGCAAGCTGGCACATCGACATTAAACATCGATCATATCTTCTATTATGATCACATATTTTGGTCGTGTGACGAAACAAATCCATTGTATGCAAGTCAAGAAGATGTTTTCTACACTATTGGCATCCCGTTATTGAATAGCGCCTTCCGTGGCTATAATGCTTGTTTGTTTGCATACGGCCAAACAGGTTCTGGTAAAAGCTTCAGTATGATGGGCCGAAATACTACCGAAACGATTGATATTGATTCCGAACAATATTCAGGAATTGTACCGAGATTCTGTCGTCATCTATTCGAACGTATAGATAGACTTCAACCGGATTCGGTAACGGTAGAAGTATGCTATTTTGAGATTTATAATGAAAAGATCCATGATTTATTAGCAACGAATCGGGTACCATTGAAAGTCCGAGAACATCCCGAATGGGGACCGTATGTGGTGGATCTCACCGTACATCCAGTTAACTCATACACGGAATTGCGGAATTGGTTGTTGATCGGCAATCAGAATCGTGCAACGGCCGCTACTAGTATGAATGAGAAATCATCACGGTCACACAGTATTTTCACCATCGAATTATGTTTGATTGATGATGAGAAAAGTAGTCGTCGTAGTCGAGTTAGTTTGGTGGATTTGGCTGGTAGTGAACGATTAGGTGGTGGTATCCAAAGCACTGATGAGAAGATCCGACAGGGTGTTTGTATCAATAAATCATTATTAACATTAGGCAAAGTTATATCGTCATTAGCTGAAACGAAACGTAACCAATTCATTCCGTATAGAGATTCAGTATTGACGTGGCTATTAAAAGAGAGTTTAGGCGGCAATTCGTTAACATCAATGTTGGCAACGATAACACCATCGAATACGAATCTCGATGAGACTTTAGCTACTCTTCGGTACGCGTGTCAGGCACGAACCATTGTGAATCGGGCACGTATCAATGAGAGTCCGCATGATCGAGTGATACGTGAATTGAAGCAAGAAGTTGAACGTTTAAAAGCTTTGAAACAGGACTATGAACGGAATTCGTTCACAATTAATAATTCGTTATCGCCCACATCGATATCGGTTCAATTGGACGATGATACTAGAACCCGACAAGAATTAGAAGAGTTACGAACAAAACTGCAGACTGCCGAAAGTAAATTGTTGGGTGCGGAAGAGAATTGGCGACAACGGTTCTTTGAAAATACACAAAATCAATTGAAAGAATTGGCTGAATCGGAGAAGCGACGTGAAGAATTGGAATCTAAAGTACGCATCTTGAAAACTATCGATAATAACAGTTTGAATATGTCGGTATATAAAACGAATTTCTTACAAGAACTAGAAGACGTTCTTACCGATCAACATATGGATGAAACTAGCGATATTGAGCGTATTATCGATTGGTGTTTCAAAAACAATCTGAAATGTTTACGAACTGATACGGTCCTAACAATAATCGACAACAATAGACAAACGTTCTTGTTGTTGAAAGATGTGGGACGTTTAAACGACTACGAAAATATCACCGACTTCATTGCCAGTTTAACATGGACTGAAACGAGACGTTTAACCAAAAGTGACATTTTAAGCAATTTCAATCAAATCTATCAAGCGTTGAATAATTTGAAAGCGAACATCGATGATGAGAACGGTTTGAATTTGATTTTTGCCAAAGTCAATAAATCGTTGCAGAGTTTCGAAACCGCACTGTTGAATAATTTAACGAAAAATGGTAAAAATGTAACGTTTAAAGTGTGATTTTTTTTGTATATTTATGATATTTTTGTCTGTTTTTTGTATGTTTGTAAGGAAATAAATCCGAATTGATATAAAATATTGAAATTTCTCTATTTTTTTTTTCGTTCAGAAAATTAATTAAAACCTTTTTGTACTACATGAAATAAATTATAAATTAATTAAAATTAAAAAAAAGATCCTCGACGGTTAAAAAAAATACATTTGCTTAAACGCAATAAAGTCTATCACAGATGTTTTTACATTCAAAAATCCGGTTCGTCATTACGTTTCTGATAATTCTCCCCAAATTTACTCATATATTTCTTAATATATTCTCTGGCTTTTGCTTTCACATTATCCGTGCAAACTAAATCTTCGATTTTCTCAATATGCTTCATTTCTTTCAACATTACAAAATGAGTCAACTGGAAATCAAAAAAAAAATTAGAAAATAAACAATTTATAATTTATAGATAAATTACTTTTCTTGCTAAATGTTTAAAGTCTTCGGTATTTGTAATACGTCCCTCTTTACAATCGGGTTTACGATATGCATTCAATACACCAACAACAACCGTTGCCATATTCGAACGAAATGTTTCTTTAATACGTTTCGCTTGCTCATTATTCGCATCTTTCATTTCTTTCATTTTCGCTTTGACCGTTGCTTTATTACGTTTCTCTTTATTCACATGTTTTCTCGATTGTTGTTGTAACAATAATTCCTTCTCACGCCGCAATTTCTCCTTGTTCTGTTTGTAACGCTTCAAATCTTGTCTGAATTGTAAACGGTCCTCCTCAGACCGTGGCTGAAACGAAAAATATTTGTTAGTACTCAAATAGGAGAAAAGATTGTAGCTACTTACGCTAATTATGATCTCATGAACTAAGCCCGGCCGTTTTTTCTTAGTACTTGTACCTTGTTGCTGCGGTTGTTGTTGTTGTTGTTGTAGTGGTTGTGGTGGTTGTGGCTGTTGAGGTTTATCATCAGAGAAAATATCCTTCAAACGTGCATCAATCGTTATAAACTTATCTTCAATATCATTCTTTGCTTTATCATTATTCTCGTCATTTTTATTCTCATTACCACTATCACTATCATCTTTTGTTATTTGTAATGGTTTTGCAAACGATAATTTCGCCTGTTTCTCCATTTGTCTACGTACATCCATTAATAATTTCGCATCATCATCATCATCATCACTCTCCGAATCATCTGTCGATGATGATGATGATGAACTCAGACTACTCGTATCGGAGCTCGAAGTTGTCGATTCACTTGCTGTAAATAAAAATTTTATATTAGATTTTGGTTTTCTTAAAAAAACTCAAAAAGAGCAGTCGATTACATTCATCAGGATCTTGAGGTTTAGATAATGGTGGCGGTTCCCATTGACTCTTCCTTAACCTAATATGATAATAATACGGCCGCCCGTACTTATCTTTGGCACATTTCCATTTCGGTGGTAGTTTAACAGGTGGCGGAATTGGCCCTAAGAATTTCACTTGACTACAATCTTCAATTTTCTTCACTTCCTCCTGATATGGAAGACTTGGTAAAGTTGGTGGATTGATCATAGTAGTACCAGGTACCATTGGTGTAACTGGTGGTGGTTGTTGTTGAGGTTGTTGTAAATACGGATAATTCGATTGTCCATTCGGTTGTTGTTGCGGTGTTTGTTGAGGTTGTTGTTGATGTAAAATTGGATAATTCTGCCATTGACCAATTTGTGGATTCCATATACATTGATAACCACGATTCGGATCGAATGGTGCTGTTAATCGTGGATCCGTACCAATTAGCATACATTGTTGTTCATGTTGGCGCCACATTTCACGTTGCTTCCGTCGACGTTCCTCTTCACGTTGTTCCATTTGTAAAGCAAACATTTTACGACGTTCATGTTTACCTAATTGTGGAAAATTCGAAATTGTACGATCTTCTAATTTAATTGTTTTACGTGGTGATAGATTATCGATTTTATCAATTGAACGATAACGTTTTAAAATACGATAACGACTTTCGGTTTTCTTCTCACCATCATCACCAGCTGCTATATAACCACGATTCGCTTCGCGTTCATGTTCTTTCATCTGTTCAATACGTTCTTTTTTCGGTATTTTAAAGACTTCTTTCAATATCGCCCATTCTTCTAATAGTTTCAATGCTAACGCTACGATTTCTTCTTCATAATTCGGACCTTCTGGTTTTGGTGGTTCTTTATTAGCTTCGACGATTTCCTGTTTTTGTTCTACTGGTAGTGGTGGTGGTGCTGGTGCTGATGTTGAAGAATCTGTCGAATCTTGACAAATTTCCGCCATTCTTTCTTCAACTTCATCAAAACTAACTGCTACATCATCCGTCTTAATTTCAATACTAATCGTTTTATCATCTTTCTGATTCTCTTCAGTTTTTTCAATTTTAATTTTGCTATCATCTTGATTGCCATCATCTTGTTGTTGCTGTTGTTGTTGTTGTTGTGGTGATAAACCATCCGAATCTAATGGTAAATCACCACCTTTCGACCATAATTCAACTGTTGTTAATACTTTACTGTCTTGTAACATTGTCTTATTTGGTATTGGTAATGTTGCTAATGTTTGTAATAATTCTAAACGTAACGATTCGTATTTCTTATCAGTTTTTGTTAAATCTTGTACATCAGTCATATAACCGTGTATTAAACGTAATCCATGATAATCTAAGAATAATCGTCGACACGGTAATTCACCACGTCGTAAAATCCGTAATAATTTTGTACGTTGTGCTGGTTCTTTGGCACGTACCATTAAACGACTCAATTTCAATGTGTGTTGTTGATTTTTCAAACCAGTAGTCACCAACATTTCAATCTCTTCATCGAGCTAGAAATTATTACAAAAAAAAATTACTATCAGTAATTAAAATAAATATTTAAAAACAAATTACATCAAGATCGTCGAATATTTCTTTACGAGCCTTCTTCTTCTTCGGTGCCCGTTTCTTTCGTTCTTTCTTCACCGGTTTTTCTATTGTTTCTGTTTTAACATCACTTAATTGTTTGACTGTTTCATCAGTTCTCTTTTCTGCGTCTTCTTTTTGTGTTGTTTCCTCTTCTTCTTCTTCATCTTCATCTTCTTCCTCTTCATCCTCATCGTCGTCATCGTCGGGTTCTTCGCCCAACCATCCACGGCAAGTTGTAGCGCCACAATAACACTTCTGCGCTTCTTTACTACAATAGGAATTATTAATGATGCGATTTCATAATTTTCCCACTAGCTCGATAACTCTCAGCTTTACAATTGGCTAACTCAGAGAATTTTAGACAGGAGTTTGGAGGCACCTTTAAGCTAGAGAGTATCAGGCTTGGATGGAAGAGCTACTACAACTAGAAAAGTACCCATATCGTTGGAAGCGATAATCGAATGTGATCTCTTCACCGGCTAAAATCGTCCGCGTACTAAAGAATCCAATCCGTAATTCCCCATTAACTGTCCATTTTTGTGTTTCAGCATTTGGTTCACATGAATGATTAATAAAACGTGAGATATTCCCTTTACCAGTGGCATCAATGATAGCATCCGCTCTTAATGCCATAAAATAATAATGTTTGTTCTTATCATTTGAATAATCATCAGCTCTAGCATCAAATTCATCCGGATCCAAAACTTCACCAACATATTCCAAGATAAATTCACCACTGTAAGCAATCAATTAAAATAAAAATCAAAGAAAATGATTAATTATGCGATTTTACTAGGGAATATTGGCAGCCGCTCTCAATCCCAGACCTTTTTTCTCTGTTTTGAACACTTCGACCGGTGCAAACTGGCCCTTTTGGAACTTCTTGTTTGTACAACGATCACCGACAGGGCACAAATTTCCACTATAAATCAGAAATCAATAAAGCAGATCAATAGAGGACGAAAATTTGTTCAAATTTACCACTCAATCATTAGTAAACGATTCAAACAGTCTTCTCCACAACCGTATTCACCACGATCGATTTCTTCTGGTGTTAAGAAACAATCGCAGGTCATCTTTTTGGCTTCTTTACATGTCATCCGATCCGTTAAATATAAATTTTCTTTCAAGTGTACAAATTGTTTCATTCTCGTTTCAACTTCCTCATCTTTTTGTATTGGGAATTTTTCCGATTTCTCGACAAGATTATTCGTAATCTCGGCTATCTTCTCGGTATCACCGCACGTTTCCGTAACAACAGCCGCTGGTGTTAAAACATTCATCTCCAATTCACTTGAACGTCTCCACCGTGATTTCACTTTAACTGGCTTACTATTATCAATATCTGAAGATACCGTTGATATGGACGAATCATTCGTTTTATCATCATTTTGTTGTGAATTGTTCGATAATAAAGAAGGTGATGATGATGGTGTTGTGATTGGAGGTGGAGGTGGCGGTGGTACTACCGAATTCTCTTTACTATCAAATTCGACTTTTGGCTGTTTAACTAATCCATGACCTTTGGAACGTTGTTTTAACACATTTATCGATTTAATACGATTCGAACGACGTACTTGTTCTACAGAGTCAGGATTCGGTTGTTTCTTCGGTTTCGCCTTAGCACCCGGTTTCTTCCGTGCTGCTGCTGCTGCTGTTGTAGTTTTCCGCGCTGGTTTTGGTTTCTTTTTCTTTTTGCCACTTTCATCATCAACTTTTACATCTTTTCCAATTTCTATTGGTTTATTCGTATCGATATCCTCAGGTTTATCATCGGTGATTGCTAGGTTCTCAATTGGTATAGCATCAGCTTCGATTTGTTTCTCATTATCTATCGGTATATCCGGTTCGATAAGAACCTCATTATTTTCAAGTTCCGGTACGATTTCTTCAGCAACACACTCCACATCGTAGCCGACGAATTCAACAACCGGCTCTTCGATTGGTGGTTCGCTGATCGGTTCACAAACGGACAAATTTTCCAATTGTTCTGTAATACATGTCTCGTTACTGTTATTTTGGATTTCGACTTCGGATTGTTTACTTTCTATCTGTTCAGACAGAGTAGAATTTTCTATATTATCAACAACATTATTACTATCATTATCTAAAACAATTGTTGATGTTTCTATTGTTGATAACTCGTCAGGTTTCGTAGTTTCCTCCTCGTTCTTATCAACTACAGTCTCCGTTTTGGATAATTTACTCTTCGAAGCACGCGTCGATCGAGTTGTTTGGTTCTGGATACCTCCACGTTTCTTCTTCGGGGGCATTCTAGACTCGATTTATTTGAACAACAATTACACTAGAATTGAACACTGAATTGTCAACTATTACTTAATAACCACTGCTTTGCCAGTTGGATATGAAACATACTTGATTTTTATTCAATAATTTTAAAAATTTCCCTAGAAAATTTGTTGTTAACCTACAATCAACACAACCAAAACATTGCGAAAATTTTGTGATTTTCTAATCTGTACAGTCTCAAATTTCCACATATAATTAACTAGAACACACTGGAATTCCTTAACAATATTTAATTAATTATAATTACTTAATTAACTGATGAAATTAATTATTTTTATAATTTATTGAAACAATCACTTATACAAGCACCCCCCTATAACTCCATGTTTCAAAAAATGGCTCGATGTCGGGACACCAGCCAGAGAGCGCTAGTAGTCCTTTGCGCCGATCACGTTTACGGGAGCGTTGAATTAAATTTTACTTATTAAGGGTCGATTTCACCAAACTTTTATTAACGTCTCGTTACTTAACGAATGAATAAATTTTATTCATTCGTTAAACAATATGTTATTTCACCAACTGTTTTATACCCTCAGTTTGTTATTTATGCTATCACTTTTTTATTAGCTTATTTGTCTACTGTTTTCATTTTTTCGGCCATAAAAAGACCGAAATATAACAAAAAATGTAAGGTAATATTTGATTTATTAAATAACAACAACTTATTAATCTGCATATTTTCAATACATGCCTGTTCTCCGTTTTCTACTACGAAACGTCAGTTAAATTTTATTTATTGTTTAACTACCCAATTTTGGCCAGTTAACTTTATTCGATAGTTAAGCGAAAACTGAAGTTGGTGAAATGATAAATGTCAAATTTATTTATTAGTTACGATTTATTATTAGTTAAATCGTTTAACTATAGTTGGTGAAATCGACCCTAAGAGAAGTTTAATTATAACATTATAATTATTAATTTTTTATCAACAATAATAATAATATTCCTCATACTATGCACGAAGCAGCAAATGTTGACAGAGGAGACTTCCTGAAAAATTTAGCTCGTTGGCTTGTGATGCCGCATATGCAACGACGTGTTATCAGAATTTTGTTTTTGTTTTATTTTCAGAAGTGAATTTTATATTTTTTGTGTACATAAGGTATTAGAATTTAAACTATTTTGTTCTTTTGTTATTTCAATATCTAAGAACGTAGCTCGAAATTACGTGATAAGTGGCATTATTTTCGATTTATGCATGTTACTAGATTTTGAATATAAAAAGTTGATCAGATTTTCACGTCTTTTTGTTACGACAGTCCTATCATTTGACTTAGATATACATAGTTGTCAAACAATTTGAAATAATTTTGTTAAAAAAGACCATCTGTTAATCTATCCGATATATAATAATAACTAGTAAACCGCGGTCGTCACACACTGCGCAAAGGACCACCAGCGCCCTCTAGAAGAACTAAAATCACGGGACATATTCGTTCACTTTTTG
>JAEDXX010000661.1:0-16414 GCA_021725515.1 Epicauta chinensis
AATTTCGACTGCTGCGCTGGCGCGTTAGTTTTTTCAAAGTGGGGAATTTAAATAAAATATACACGCTTATAATTGAAAATACATAAATTTGTTTAAGATTGTTGAATACCTACAAGTAAATGTATATGTAATGCATATAAAACGGAATCCTACATTGCAGCTTTATGAAAATAGTTGAAGATTGTCTTTGTATAATAATTTTTTTTTCCGAATTTCCTTTTTGATTTTTTTTTATCCATAATATACTTTGCAATGCACTTAGTTAGGTAAAATCATAATTATTATTGACTCACAATCACTTGTTTCTCATTTCAGAAAATAATGCTATTAAAATGTTTCTATGACCATCACGGTATCTAATATTCAACACTTTTTAACGAGATAAATAGTGTGGGCTCATCAATGAGGCACATATTTATACTTGTTCTTGTAATTAATATTATTTCTTTGGACTGGATACTTTCAGTTTTTAGTGTCGGTTCTATTGGTAAAATATATATATCGGTTTGGTGGAGCTTTTCGTTGCGGAAAAAATATCGCTTTCTTTTATTTTCGGTTAAGTTTCGGTTCAAAGTCCTATTTTTTATGTTATTACGATTTATAGACAAAAGATTCTTTCAATGGTGTATTATTTTGTTTTTTGTTGTATGTTATTACATACATCTGTTTATTAAATCAATTTAATCAATTTAGTTCTCGCTCAAGATGTAGCGGCGTAAGCATCAGCAATCCAGTCCTTACAGCGATAAGTGTAGAGATTAGTGATTCCTACCTAAGCTCGCGCACTGTCAACTATTCAGTTGCTAGACGGTCATGGTCTGGAGTATATGAGCATTTCCTATTTTTCACAGCAATGACGACGGTAGATATTGAGGGGTCTATTTTGTCAATAGGGAAGCGGTCAGCGTTATACAATACGCATCTAAAGAAGTACGCTGATAAAAAAATTAAAAAATATTATGTTTGGAGGTCTGCGAAGAGTTCATTCTATGCTTATTCTAAAATAATTAAAGAACTTGTTTGGATGTTCTTTTAATCTGTCAAAGAGCTTATAAAATTCCCGTAAAGAAGTCGGGAACTAATTGTTGGATGTACCCAAAACTTTGCTTATTTTTTCGACGTCTCAGAATAAACGCAACAGTACAGGTGGCTTCCACGATATCTTTTGTAGACTGAGCTGAGAGGCAACTCATGGGTGAGTAAACTGTTTAGTTGGTGGTGATTAAAGTTGCCAGTACGCGGGGGCTCTTAGGAAACCAATCGCTTGCTGTTAGTAAGCGCGATTTGCCCGGCGCCTCCACCATTTTTTGCGCGATAAATTGCAACGTATTTCATCTGCAATACAGTCTTTTGAAACGAAAAAAAATTATTTGCACTTTTATTGGTATCAACCAGAAACTTCTAACTGTGGCATAAATGCTTCAAAAAAGGTGTTCCGAGATGATCTGTAAAGTTCCGATCAGATGGCGTATTTCTTCAACACCTAAAGAAAGACCTAAATAGCTTGATGACGATGTTTTTTGAAGGTGTCATGAGTAATGAAATGTTGTTGAGTCAACAAATGCTACAAGATGAACTTGGATAAGTTGGGCAAAAAAACTTGCAAATCAGATAAATGTTCCATCTTTGGATCGTTTGGTTATAGGCGGTGAAAAGTGATTCGTTTACAATAATGTGTACGAAAAAAGTGGTCTACCTCGTAGGCTTTCTAAATTACGCAAAAAAGCTATCGTAGTTATAATCCCAAGATTGTCTTTGATTTCACTTCTTTGCGTCCGATGTAAAATTTTCTTTTAATGGCAGAAAATTTCAAAAGACGGTAATTTTTTTGAATCTAGCATAAACAAGCTTATTAATAGATAAAGAGGAGTTGATAGAGAAAACGTAGAATCCTAATATTTGCTTTAATTATCTATAATTCGACCTCGTTTTTTTTTGTGAGAAAATCCAATATTGTTCCCGTTTTCAAGCTACCACACACACACTCACTCACAATTTGATTAGGCGACCCTTTTGAGATTAATAAAATGTTGCAACTATAATAAACGTATATCTATTTTATTTATAAATTAATTTGCTTGGTTGGCTGTGTCTGTTTATTAAGTCTGTGGTTATTGAACTCCAGAGGAAAATGTGTATGTGTGTATTTCTGAAATCTAGACCACCAAATATAATTGTGTTTTTCCATATCATACTACGCGGTATTGTAAGGATACGTGGAATGTAATTTAAGATTCTAGGGCATTGTCTTGGTTGGCACAAGGGATATTAGTCATGTTATTTGTTTGCGTTATGAGAATACTAATATGCGATCAACATTTATTACAATCGAGTAGTGTTCTTTCAAAATAAATCCAAGACAAATTTTGTACTTTGTAATTTCGTCCTGAAACTTATTGTAATTGTACTCCCTAACAAAAACATTTGCTATATTTGAAATCGACGACAAAGTTATAGAAATTGAAGTGTATATTGAATTCTTGTAATTGTTGCGATAAGAGCGATTTTCTATATTTGACAAAGCGGATCAAATCGGAGTAAATGTGCAATTTTGAAATGTTCCAACAATTTTCTAAGATATGCCGAAGTTGCAGGCAAATCCCTGGACGATTTGTATGATCCGCGGACATTGTCAAAATTTCATTATTAACCAAGATAATCTGGACGCTCTTCAAAGACAGATCTTGTTATTTAAACAGAATGTATTAAAAGTTATACGTCCCCTGATATTCGTCTAGGCTATATTGTCTTGTGTGGCACTTTGGTACTTTATTTTGTAGACATCTATATATATTTTGCATATGTCTGTGTGGATATTTTAAGAAGGTATAGGGGAGAGTGGGGATATTGCGGACACCTAAGGGAAACCTTCAATAAAAGCCAGTATATTAATACTAATCAGTTCTATTTTAATTATAATTAAACTTTGGTTCTTACTTTTCAAAATCAACATAATAAATTTTCAGCTAACAATTAACAAGTATTAATTTAAAAAAAGAACTCTTTCTGTCCGTATTTACCCAGTGCGTTCCGGGTAAATACGGACGCCAATTGGGGTAATTGCGAACACTTACTTATTATTACATAAATCACAAATGTGATGATGTACCACCTGTACAATCTTCATGTGCCCATTTTGGGCACATGAGACATTGTATCCAGTCTTCTGTTGGAGGTGCTACGTAGTTTTCATTGCAAAAAATACAAAAGTAAACTCCTTCGTCATCATATTCAAAATGTCTAAGATGTTTCACACCTTTTTGGAGATTTTCAGTCTTATTTTTCTTACTACTATAAGTCTTTTTTTGCTTAATATCTATCTTCACTCGTTTATTCTCAGTTTTCTTCTTTTTATCTTCTTTCTTTTGTTCTTTATCCTCTAAGTGGGGTGTCCGCAATTAACCCAATCATACCTATACAATTTACAAAATCAAAATGTTAGGTTGTATTAGATAAAATTGTTCTTTAATTTCACTATTAAACCTTCGTTTACCCTAACTACATGTTAGCCAAGCAAGATTTAAGCAATGTTTAAATCAATTGGTAAACACACAACCAAAGTTCTTCTCCGATCAAACAAAAGTTTGTGCGGAGCGTGGGGCGGGGGCTAGGGGGTTAAAAATGGATGTCTGTAATTACCCGATATCCGTGTCTACCCCACTCTCCCCTACTAAGAAGGTCTGCCCCCATGGGAATACACTACTCTGATATTATCGGCAATGTTATGGCTAATATTTTCGGGGGGGAATAGATCATAGTATAATAATTCAATAATTTAAACATTGGCGCGCTCGAATTGAATAGGCTATAGCGTGACTGTTGGAGTAGCAGATTTTCTTATTAAAAATTCATCAAATACACCGCTTGTTAATGTTTGAAATGATTGAATGAAACCACAAGAGAAAGAACGGAAAGGGGATTAATCAAGACGTGGAAGTTTATTGAATAGGGGGGCGCGCGCACACAAAAAAACTCAAATACTTTTGACACAGTTTCCAAATATCAAGCAGCGTCTAATCTATCGCTTTTTTTTCTCCTATCTCAATTCTCAATCAATGTGAATTTTCAGAGTTTTCTGATAAAATTTATTCATCCATAAATTTCGCTATTTAATATTAAAAAAAAACTGTTCGTATTCAATACACACTACCACCTCAAATTATTGGTTGGTTAGATGATGATTATGGTAGTTTGAAAGTAACACGCTATAATAACATCAGAGCCTCGTCGATAGCTCGCTAGTTTCACCCCCTATTTTTTTCGTCTTGCTTTTTTTAATAATATCGATTTCGCATTTTTCTCAGGAAGTTATTCGAACACATTCCGTGAAGTCTCTTTTGTGCGAAAATTCATATATGTATCCTTTAGTAATTTGTTCCAGTTTCGCCCGTTTTTCTCGCACTTTTTTCTTTCGCACGTTTCCAAAGAATACGGCGTGTGTGTGTGAGAGAGAGACAAAGAAACGCAAGAAAAATGACGGACACATTAGTGTACAGACACTAGTAGTAGGCAAATGTGCTTATTTTGTGCGTTGTTAAATGTTTTCACAGGAACGAGAATAACAACGGTTCACAGCAATATATTTCTTCCAGAATAATAATTGATTTATCGGGAGTGTTTCTTTAGGAATTTCTGTAAAAACGTACTAGTCGATTCAGGCCATTCGAATTAATTGAACGAGCTACAGGTGGATGTGAAATTTTATTATAAGTCGGATTATAATTAAACATTTGGCTGTCATTGTGGAGTTTAGTGAAGCAACAAATATGTCTTTTTCCATTCGTCGTCGTTTTGTTTTTTGCCCGTTGTATTTCCGTTTTAGTTCTCGCCGTATATATCCGAAGCATCTATTATTCATTATTGTAGGATGCATGAACCCTCGGAGCGATGGTGTCATCGCCACATTCCCCAACGAATAAATGTCGTTGCCGGAATGTGAAATATCAAGTTTTCTATATATCCGTTCACATATGTAAATATAACTCTACATATGTATATATGTGTGTGTGTGTGTATTTGTATATAAATGTATTTGTGGATGTGTGAATAAAAGCTTTCCTGTGAGAGTGGTCAATAAATCTGACCCCAAAAAAAGTCAGCAGAGTGCAAACGATGTAGTAGTAGTAGTAATAGTAGTAGTGTGTATACCCTTCCTTTACCATTATACAACTAGAGCGGAACATTGGAGTTTTATATTAACCATGGCTTTAAAAAGGCGAAATATACAGGGCCGGCTCGAAACCACAGCAAAACAGGCAGCTGTCTGGAACAACATAGTTTTAGAGACGGCACTTTTATAGAATAAGAGAAAAACAAATGCCTTAACTCTCTGATTCTTCAATATGGAATTGGAGTACCACCTCTTAACTCTTTGGAACTGATGCTAAATACGGAAGATTTGATTTATTTTTTCACATTCAGAGATAAACAATTGATCAAAAGATCGTAAAAGAGGTAGGCCAATAATTTTGAAAGTACAGAAATTGGCAATCCTATAATTGAATTTCGCCTCGGACCTGGAACTTTCCAAATCCTCCCTTGAAATTTTTATTGAAGTGTCCAACTGTCTCCTTTGCCCTAAATCCATATTGTACCTTTTATTTGGATAATTGTATTTTTATTTATAAAAGCCATTTTTAATATTCTTCCACATTTTTTTGTTGTTATTTTAAAGATTAGATTAATCGCCAAATTAATCGTTCTTAATAACAACCGAATAAACACCAAACTACTTGATACGCTTTTTATTGTTAGATTTATTCTTGTTCAGTTGTGTTCCAGTCTTTGAAGTTGTTCAAAAAATTGTGATTTTTTTTCGTTAATTAATAATTAAATATGCTAGTGCTAGTGTCTTTGGTATAGAAATAGACATCCCATGCCGAATGGCTTTAGGATTCCCATAAGGATGTTAGATTTAGAAATAATTATTTTTTTTTACAAAATTAATAATTTTTCTTTCTATTTTTGTTACAGTTATGCAGTTATCAACTGGAACCAAACCGTGAGTCTGTTTTTTCTTTTTTTCAACCATATCCCACACAAAAAGGTCGATTTTATTATGCTTTTGAATTGTTTTAATGGGACGCTTCTCAATGGGTCACCACACTTTTTTTTATTATTTCTGAAATTCGACAAAAAATTCTCAGCATTATTTTGGAATTTTGTTTTTTTTTAATGCAAAATTACGTAATGCGAAAAAATGATTTTTAATTAATAAGATAAGAGTTACTTTTTTTAATTTGTTAATTCACGAAAATGTCAAAGACTTATCGTACGAAATATATTAAAACAGGGCATTAATTTCTGGAGAAGGGCGCCGAAAATAAGCTTATCTGGAGCTCCAAGAAAGCTAGGGCCGGCCCTCGAAATATATATAACTTTAGAGGTGGCAAAAATTTCAGTGATTCTATTCGTTAATTTGGCATTCATTATGGAATGCTTCGTTGGATCGTATTTCATCATGTCTTGCTGCTCATTTAATTTATGCTCCCACATCTATCATACGCCATAGTTGGTAATAGTGTAAAGAAATTGGTAAATTTTACAGAAAACCGAAACGATTGTCTCTCGCTCACTTCCGAATGTCTGTAACAAAAAAAAACACTAAAAGAAATTAAATTAGAGAGCAACTGGAGAGTACCTGTTCAAGTTAACAGATAAATTCACAAACCATGTCGACTGGAAAAAGGGGAGTCTATCTACTACCATCAGATGTATAGCTTTTTGTTATAAAAGCTTTACATAAATAGAGAAGAGAGTATAGGTGTTGTATTTACCAAGTCATTTTATAGCTCATATAAAATTTCCACTTGACTCTTTTGATTATCAATTGACACTTCAGACTACTTTAGACTTTAACAAAAACAAAACAACGTAATATAATCTTTACAAAATCGTAATATTGTCGCCGATATATTTGCTGCAATACAATGTCACCTTTTATCAGTCGAATTGAGTACGTGATTACTTTGATACTTGGCAATATTTCCATTGTTGTAGCATTGCTCTCGAATTTCTTCACTACACCGATTGACTATCAAATCGGTTGGTAATTGAGTAACAAGTCGTGTGACAACTGATTGCATAAAAGGAGAGCACCTACGTTTTACTGTTAGTTTGAATTTTATTCTATTAAATATATGTGCTCGCGACTTTATTCGCGTAGATCTATGATTCGTTATTATTTAATTGTTCTTGTTTCTGGATCAACATTTTCGCTGAATTTTGACGATTCTCGATTCAAAAATTTGAATATGTGCTCGATTCCGGTTTTCGTTCAAGAGAAAGTATCGGTTTTCGGTTCAGCTCCGAGTAACACACTATCTTCCAAATACGCAAGAATACCTTATATTTTATTAGCCCATTTGCTACACCATTGAATAATCTGCAATGATACCAAATGTTTTAAAAATTCGTCCAGTAGTTTTGGCGTGATTCGCGAACAACAAAAACCATTCTACAAACTTATTATGAGTATATATAGATATAGATAGAATTATTCTTGCTTGTTTACATCAATGTCAATGTAAACATTAGCAAAGAATATAGAGGAGCGACAAGGAGAAAACGAGAGCAAAACTAGAGTTTTTTCATTAACTTCAAATTGCTTTCTATCATATAAATTTTTTTATCTTCAAACGTCACAAAAGTGATAGATTTTGTGACTCAAATGACAGGGTAAAAATAGCATTTTGTGTGACTAGGCGCTTTTGTCTTTTTTTTATAAGCTTAGGCAGACAAAATGACAAAATCTGTCACTGGCGTTTAATTTTATTCGTTGTTTGAATTTTGTTTTTTGCATCGCCATGGAAGCACTACTGCCAAGATATTGTGATAAGTTAAAATTTTAATTTTTAAAAACTTTTCAATACAAAAAAATGTTAAATTAAGACGTTTGAAGATAAACTAGTATATGTCATTCGGCGCAAAACTGTCTTTGTGTGCTTCAGCTGACATGTCTGCCTCACTAGCGTTCGGCAGACAACAGTCAGCTTCAGCACACAAAGTTCCAGTTTTACGCCTAATAACATAATCTACTATAATTTCGAATTTGAATGCCTTGGAAATATTCGAAAAGAATTCCAAATGAAATTCTAGTTAAACCGTAAGCTGATTATATTGACGTCAAACGAATTGTAGTTGATTTGATATCTTTCTGTTTGAATATTTCAGTTGGAATCCCTGTATGTACACAGAGATCTGAATACATTTCTTTTTTGTAATAAATATTTTTGAAATTGGTATAAGGTTTTATAACTTAGTTATAAAAATACTACACAAAGACAACAAAGAAAGATAAGTGGCATTTATGTAAAACTAGCGGACCCGGCAGACTTCGCCCTGCCCCTTCGTTGGCTTATATTCAGAAAATTAATAATATTCATTCTATTACTTAAATCATAATCTGGTAAAATATCGAAATGTTTGAACAAATTACTGTTTAATTGTAAAACGTCAAAGAAAGTGTGGTTAGAATCTTTGTTATTTAGATTTTGAAATAAAACGGGTAAATTATTAAAACTTATTTCCAAAAGCGGCCAGCGATGCGGTCGGGTACCCGCTTGTCAAAACTTATTTCCACAGAATGTTGCTAATGCGAATCTAAATGATTTTCTCCTACCGAAAAATCGTCTAACGCGCCTAAAGAAGTTTTCACTTCAAAAATTCGATAGAAATACAAAAATACTTTATTGCTGAGCTCGTCTTTTTGATGAGACGAAATTGCAAATATTCGGAGGAAATGAAATCAATCCGCTCGATTCGTCGATACGAACACGGTTATTAACGATAGTCAAGAGCTTCTCGGAAAAATCTTCAGCAGATGGATCGTTCAGCAACGCATCTCTCATGTTTGTTTCCAACTCAAGTATCTTCACACAGCACCACAGATTTGATGATTTGAGGCAAGCATTTATTCCATCCTCAGCAGTTGATGTTGAAATGATTGGCAATGTTTGGCGAAAATCGCCAGACAGTAAAATCGTTGCACGGCCAAAATATTTTGTACTTCCAATGCGCGTTTCTGTTCCATTGTGCATTCATCCCAGATGGTGATTTGTTGGAAAAGATTAGATCTTTTGAGTCGCGGTATTGTTAATATTAATACTTGCACAAAATAAACAAATCGAAATACAATTCATCGATTAATTTTTTTTTTATATCTTGTTATTCCGTAACTATGGCAAAATCTTAGGTAACTCGATAAAAATGAATGATTAATATTATTAATTTATTAAATTGAGACAAATCTATTTGACAGTTATTGTCATTTGTTTTTTATAGTTTTTGTTTAAAATTATTATTTTTTAATCATTTTTTTCCGTGAATTGTTAGCATATTTTAATATTTATTCTGCTATTCTAGGCAAAAGCGAATATAAAAAATCAAGAATCATTCAAATTTGTACAGCCGTTCGTGAGTTATAAATGGTGTAACACACACGACTTTGTTGTATGTATATAGACTTTCAATAAAAAATAAAACTACAACTGACAACCAATAATTTTCTATGTATATATAAATATGCATTTCAATTTCCTCTTTAATGATTAATAAAATACAAAACACTGAACTGATTGAAAAAAAAGAGTACAAGTTGAAATGATCCATTATAGTTGATTGTTGTTGTTGTTGTTAGTAATTATAAAATGCATATGAGGGCAAATTTTATTATGAAATCATTATTTGGATACGGTCCTCTCAATATGGACGGTTATCAATGTTAATTTAGCAATTTAATGGAATCGGAAACCATCTGTATTTGACAAAATTTATATAGAAAAATTCCATGCCTACTCGTATATGCTGTGCAATGATTGAGAGATTTATATAAAGTCTTCCAAACGAAATCAACATCAACAAATCATTTATTTATTAGTAAGAGGTCCGCTCTAGTATCACCATTCAATAGAGTAATTTAAAATTCATTTAAAAAGCGACACTTACGAAGGCCCAAGCTTTCGATTTCTATAATTTTTGATACTTGGAGCTTGATTTTCGAGTATAGGGGGTGAAATAAATTGAGAACCGCTATTGTTCGATTTTCATTTTTTTTTTGACAAGGAAGGAATCTTCAAATTTTGATTACATTTTATACAGACATTCAAACTGCCTGTCAATTTTCATAATTTCAGAACGAATTGAAATTTTTATTTCAAACTTTGACAATATGTTGATGAATGTTTTTTTTAACAGTCTGTGAAAAATCAATTGAATATTTTAGAGTTGTCTAAACCTGTTTCGCTGCTAGAGGAAAGTCTATCTTTGAGAAGCATTTTCGGGCACATTTATTTATCGTTTTCAAAGACGGCCGTAGGGAAAGAAACACCCTTGAAACCGCAGCTCTGAAAAGAGAAATGTAAAGATATTACAACAGTTTTAAAATGAATATTTATACATTTCTACTCTGTTATTTCAGTTAAAATTTATATAACAAAAAAAACTAGTTGCTATTTGTTTGTTCAGACAATATTGTCGTCGTTTTACATCTTTGTATCAACAAATAATCCAGCAAAAAATTACAAATTATATAACTACAGAAAAGTTGTGTTTTCTTCACGTGGTCTGTAATAAAAGAGATCAAAAATTCGCTAGTTTGCGGAGAAATTATCCGACAATGTTTTGACCGGCGCCTCCACCATTTCATAATAATACAGTATTTATTACATGAATGTTTAAGCTTGCAAATCCATCAATTCAAACAATATTTGAATTGATATCGAACTGAATTATTGACAAATTGCTTAAAAAAATACATTTTCCAATACCATATCAACGTATTAACTATTGGATTACTGAACCAAAATACTCTATTAATGAATAACTAAATAGTTGAAACGAATAATAAATTTTGAATGAACTTGATACAATTAACAAATGTGTATTTCGTGTTTTTTTTGGGTAGCCCGTTTGATCTAGAAAAGTATCAATTTCACTAATCTATTATTGACAAGAGACCAATTTTTCCAACATTAATACAACGCTTTTATTCCAATCGAATAATTAACAAATACATTACAGATAATTGACAACGTAATATAAAAATAGAACATAATACATTCTAATATTGGAAAATTTAAAAAATTAACGTCATGTCCATACATTAATCGTTTATTTATAAAATATACAGGGTGGGCAACTCGAATAAGTTATTATTGTTAAAAATTCTACACAATAGAAAGAAAATAGTAGTTTCCAACCTTCCGATTGACTTTGAAACAATTCCAATGGGACATGAATTATGGATTTAATAAACAAACTATAAATAAAATTTCGTTTAATATATTGTGACACGGGAGTAAATATGGAACGTTCCTATTTCAAAGTCTTATTTGTCGCCAAACTGGTTTGTGGATATAATCGTGATATGTGTGTTTTATGCAACTACATAAGGAGTGGCTTTTAAAGTTGTTTATGGTCGTTATATTTGAACATTTTTCTTTTACTCAAAGCACAAATTACTGACTCTCGTAAGTCTCAGGAAAAACGATTAAAATTCATAACAACATTCGTTATTTATTCGATTTATTTTCAAATGAAACTAACGAACTTTTCCGTACATATTAGTAGTGTGCCTTCATTGGCATTAATTAATTAAACTTTTCCCCAAATTCAATGAAATTCCAACAACCATTTGACCACATGCTAAAATGCTATGTGTCCGAGTCTCACTAGTGGCCAGTTCGTTAATTACCACTGACAATTGTAAAATTTGATTTGATTTGCATAAATAGATAGACAGCTATTAGCTACTGGCATTAATGATGATAATTGTAATTTAAATATTTGATGCGAGAATAAGGCCGTAATGGGGCATCAATGATCATCAACGGCAACAAAAAAAAAGTATGGGTGATCCATTATGTTTTTTGTAGTACTACTCTAACGTGTGTGTTCATTCACTACAAATTAACGATGTATGACAAAAGAAGATTAATGAAAACAAAAAAAAATTTCTTACTCAACATTTTGAGGTGCCCCATGGGCTTTTAAAATAAGAAAGAAATTAAAATTTTTGGTCTTGATAAGAATTTTTTTTTACTTATAAACTTCAAAAACATCTAAGAATTAACAAATATGATCGTTTTGAACTCAACTTTCACTCCAATATGATTAATAAAGCATGTTATTTTTTTAACTTTTTTCTTAAATTACAATAATAGGCTAAAAATTTCTTTTTCAATTCATAACTTCTTATTGGATTCAAATAGGACATATTATAGTTTCTAAAAAGATTTTGAAATTTTTTTTACGGCCACCCAGTAAAAAGTTATTAATAATGAAAAATTAATTACTGAAGAAAAATTGAACAATTGGAAGGTTTTTGAAAATTTGGAATAATTTTGTACAATTTTGAATGTTTGTTTCTCCAAAAGTAATATAATTCATTATTTAATCATATTTCAGTAATATTTTCATCAAAGCACATGTTGAGAAATGAAATAATGATATAAATTAACATAAATTACTATTTACATGAAAATCACAGTTTATATGTTTCAAAACTAGTTAACTTTATTATTATTATTACTAACTTTATCAAGTTTTACTTTATAGTCCTTTTTAGAATCAAATTTTGGTAATTCATTTCGTGATTTCAATGTTGTCCGGGTGAAACCATCTCTTCAATCCGAGGTACAGACTTTTGACGATGCCTCAGTAACCAATTTCACAGATCTTTCGACCGCCTGATCATGACAAGGATAGCCAGTAATATCAACTTCCAAGCTGTTTTCAATAATTGCTCTTAATTGGTGTTCCTCTAAATCTTTAGTCAATGGAGTTCGAAGATTTTTAGTCGGTTTGTTTTTTGAAACATACAACCGTAAAATTCTGTTAGAGGTCGTTATTCATCTTGAATGACACAAATTTCCTGGGTAACAATGAGCCAAATCAGAGGATACCATTCCATTAGAAATTCCTATAGATATTTCATACAAATATTTTTGGTCTTTACTTAAATCTCTCATTTCAAATGATGGTAGATCTAATTTGATTTTTTCAAATTTAACCTCTGGATTATTTTCACAATCTTTTAATTCCTTACCTATAGATCTAATCCACTGGTTAGGTCCTGCTGTTACTCCATCTAAACGTAAAATCAGGTGCCGAAGTGGTAATTCGTTCAAATGGAACAAGCAAATAATGCAGTGAACTGGATGGGCTAAATATTTTTCAATTTGAACAATAATTCCATTTTTTTCTCCAGTATTCACATTAGCACCATCACTTCTGATAACTCGTAATGTCGAATAGTCCGAATTTTATGTCACAAAATTAATGATACTATTTTTAATGTTCTCTGCAGTGCCGGATAAAGGTGTGACGTGCCCAAAAAAAAGTAGAATTTGGCTCGGCAATCAATACGACATGTTCTTCAGAAGTTGATCTTCTATAAAATTTTCCCTCACTTTGTTCATTAATTAGTGTACAGTCCTTTCGGCTGTCAAAATGTCAACCACGTAAAACTATTTTATAAGCCAATTCTTGCTGCAAAGTTTGTCGAGTTTTTTGACGCTTGCTTCTGATCTTAGATTTATCGATAATATTATGCGAAGAAATTCCATCGATTACTCCAATATCTTCGAGAAGCGAGGTGGCTAAAAGTGCAGCATTTCTATCGGATACTCTTGTTCTGTTACATGCCTGAGCAAAATTTGATAATTTCGGTCTCATTTGCTTAGGAGATTTTTGATAGTTGAAATATTCAACCAAATTAACAGAAAGTGAATCTGATATGGAACTAATTTGAGGAATCGCTATTTGATCAAGACGATCAGTTTCCGTAATAGTAGACAGGCTTACTTCATCATTATCGGTAACATTAGACTCACTTAATTTTCTTTTCCACGATGATAGATCTATAAAATTTAAAGCTCTAGCATTTCTTTAGTCCAGTAAAAAATTATATTCAGAAAGAGATAGCTCAATTTTCAAATACATTTCGATACAGACAGACATTTACATTTTGCAGTATCAAACAGTTTCCTTTTTGCATTTAATAGATATTCTTTTTTTTTTAAATTTCATATCCAATATTCGTACGTGATTTTATAGGTTTTTTAATGTTTTTATATTCTTGGTGCAACTCTTTCAATAACTGAAGAATTCTTTGATCTGAAATAATTTGTATTGCAACAATTGTCCAAAAAGCTTTTAAATCTTTAAGCACGATATTTAATATTGCTTCAGTATTTGGTGGTTTAAACGAAGAACCACATAGTCCGGATTGAACCCATAAATAATGTTTAGTACAATCTTCATGTGTTAGTAAGCGTACTGGATCCAATTTTTTTGGAAGACCAAAAATTGGACAAATAGTGATAGTTGTCATTTATTAGTTGTTCAAGAAGATGCAAAGTTGAAAATAAAATTAAACTCAATATGATGAACAGTATTCATTGATCACTCAAAATTAAAGATTATTTTTTGTCAGGCACAAAAATGATAATATTCACTTAACATTTTTTACTTTTGCTGATAATCTTTATAAATTTCACTGACTATTTCAAATAATTTTCAGTAAACAAATTTTATCTTCAAACGTCACAAAGTGTCAGCTTTTGTGACTCAAATGACAAGGTAAAAATAGCATTTTGTTTGCCTAGGCGCTTTTTTCTTTTTTTTATAAGCTTAGGCAGACAAAATGACAAAATCTGTCACTGGCGTTTAATTTTTGTTGTTGTTTGAATTTTGTTTTTTGCACCGCCATGGAAGCAGTACTGGCAAGATATATGTGATAAGTTAAAATTTTCATTTTTAAAAACTTTTCAATATTAAAAAATGTTAAATTAAGACGTTTGAAGATAAACTAGTATATGTCATTCGGCGCAAAACTGTCTTTGTGGGCTGAAGCTGACTGTTGTCTGCTGAACGCTAGTAAACAGTAAATAATAAATAAATAAATATATAAACTGTGATTTTCATGTAAATAGTAATTTATGTTAATTTTTTTTTTATTCTATATGTATTTATTAGCAGTCAGAAAAATTACATCTTTAAGCTAATTTGTTGGCTAAGGAGCTACTCGTTCCAAATATGTCTAATGAATGTATCTCTTAGCTTTCCATTAGGTCAGCTGACCAGTGTCTTTGTAATCTTCTCATTTGGTGTTGTTCTAATAGTGGTTGTAAAAGAGCGTTTGGGTGATTTTCCATTCTTTCGTGGTGCTTTATGCTTCTAGCTTTGATAATGTCTTTAACAAATGGCACTCGAAGGTCACTATGTAGGGTCTGGTTAGAAATATACCAAGGGGCGTTTGTTATCATACCGAGAATTTTCGACTGGCATCTCTGTAAGATAGCTATGCTGGATTTGCTGGCGTATCCCCATATTTCTATTCCATAAGTCCAAATTGGCACTATAATTGTTTTATATAATAATATTTTGTTTTCTAATGATAGCTTCGATTTCCTCCCTATTAACCAGTAGATTTATTTAACCTTTCAATCAATCTGTTTTCTTTTTTTTAATATGTGTTCCCTCCACGTGAGTCTAGTGTCCATATGGAATCCCAGATATTTCATAGTGTCTGAACAGGGTATTTCCTTGTTATTCAAGTAAATAGAAGGACACTATGATCTTCTTAGAGTGAAATCCATATGTTGTGATTTATTTTCGTTATTTCTGATTTTCCATTTCATTAATCAGGCTTAAAGTTTATCTAAGTGATTCTGAATTTTATTGGACGCTACTATTGGATCTTCGTGGGTGGCTAGTATAACTGTGTCGTCAGCGAATGTTCCAGTAGTTGTTTCTTCGCATGTTGGCAGGTCAGATGTAAATAGTATATAAAGGCCTAAAACGCTGCCTTGAGGTACCCCGGCTTGAATGGTACAATTGGGTACTTGACTAATTTTGGGAAATTGTTTTAAACTCTTCACAAGGCTGTAAAATGTTGTACGATTTTTTTCTTTTTCAAAAACGATGATCATCACGCTCATAATAGTGATTTGAAATTCAAACCCAAAAAAATACCGCCAAAACGGGAGTTGAAAGTCATGACGTAATTACTGTCCACAAATCTGTGCGTGACTGCCGCGCAGATGCCGTGTAGAGCGTGAATGCCGCGCAGCGCGTGCGTGCGTTGAGCATCAGTGACTGTTGTCATATGGTTACCATGTGTTTGGTAGGAAATGAAAACTCCATGTTAAATGTTGGCAACAGCCGCCATCTTGTTTGGGGTGGCACGCGCTATTCTACTTAGGTAAGCCATCTGAGCATTCGAGACAGTAACTACGTCACATACCGTTTCTGATCACATGACTTTTCGTTTGAAAACTTGACTTTTTAATTAATTAATTTTAATAAAAATTGACTATTATCAGATAAAAAAAGACTTATATCATAATTTTTATCGCATTTGCTAATATTTAATATGCCACACATATTGTTTTTCCGTTACTGTCAAGTACCC
>JAEDXX010000662.1:0-15000 GCA_021725515.1 Epicauta chinensis
CAGACATATTCTTGTAGGGCATGAAATTATGTAAAAAATACTCCGGCGTTGATTTTTTTAACACAAAAATTCATATACTTACGGGCTATGAAAGTTGATGAAAAACGGATATTTTCAGTTTGAAGCTCTATGATTGGAAATTTACATTAAAAACGCTATAACTTTTGAACTGTTTGAGATAAAAAAAAATTTCAAGCATATTCTTGTATGCCATTAAATTCTCTAAAAAATACTTCGGAGTTGATTTTTTTTAACTCAACTTTCATAGCCCGTAAAAAAAATCAAATTTAAAGTATTTTTTTAGAGAATTTAATGCCCTACAAGAATATGCCTGGAAATTTCTTTTATCTCAAACAGTTCAAAAGTTATAGAATTTTTAATGGACAAACATTTTTTTGAGCGTTATTTAAATAGGAAATTTCAAATGGCCATTGACATCTTTTAAAATTGAGCTAAACATTTTTCCCCATAGGAGAATCTTTTCAACATATAGGCCCTTTTGAAACCATAAATTCGATAGGTTAGTCATTTTGGCTCACCCTAATAAATATGTATTATTATTTCCGGAATAGCACCCAATACCATAAATCTTAGTTTGATAAACGGACAATTTTTGCGTTCCACGGGTGCGATATTACGATTACTGTTCACATAAAAAATGTCTCTTAATTCTTAGCACTCATATGTCAGCGGTCTTCCTATTAACAGTAGCCTACCATCTGCTTTTTTGGCTCTACTATAAATCTCAATTCAATAAACCTTCGGCCAAAGATTTTAAAGATATAAGCAGCGGGGACAAAATAATTTCTTGAATAAAAACAGTAGAATCTCTAAATGCTACAATATAAAATTGCTAACGTTTTTTAATGCTATATTGTCTTTTGATGCCTACCAAAACTAAACTCAATAAAACTTTAAATAACATTTAACAATTTAACAGCTGAAGTAATTAGAAATAAAATCGACAATATAAATAGCCAAATCGAAAAATTAAGAACACATCAGCGTAAAATCGAACAAAAGAAGAATGATTGTTCTGATAATCGTCCAGACCAAACGGCCCAATTACGTGCCTACGAGAATGAATTATTACGTTTAGAAAATACCAAAGAGAAACGTTTAGAAACTTTAAGGCGTATTGATAAGGATGCTTATGAAAGTGTATTATGGTTACGTAATAATAAACATTTATTCCAAGATGAAGTCTACGAACCTATACTACTTGAAGTAAAATAATTAAAATTAAACTGATTCTTTTTAATTTCTAATATATTTGTTTTTTTTAGTTGAACATGTTAAATAGTGAAAAAGCGATTTTTGTAGAGAATACAATACCATTCAATGACCGTATCGCTTTCTCATGTGTTTCAAAAGACGATATGTTTCTATTGATAAACCATTTAAGAGTTGAGAAACGTCTTAAAGTTAATATAATTCATATACCAACCGATTGTACAAATTATCAACCAACTATACCAATTGAACGTTTACAACGTTATGGATTTTATGCTTATTTAAATACATTCTTTACATTACCAACACCATTGATGCAATATCTATGTAAGTCATGCCGTATCCATGAGATACCAGTTGGTGATGATCGTGTTGGTAATTGTTTTGATCAAATACCAAAAGAGATACGTTTATTCTTCAGTCGAACACAACGGTATTCGATTATCTATTCAAAATATTCAGGTGAAAAAATTACTACACAAAGTCGTATAACATCAGATGGTAGTTTATCGATAAATGTTGATATTTTACGTATACAGAATTTGAAAACTAATATAAGTGAATTGAGATCACAAATCAGTAGTAATGATCAGTGTATACAAGAGTTTAATAATCAAATTGAACGTATTAACGATAATATTACACAATTAACAAATGAATTGAAACGTTTTCAAAATATTAAACAACAATTACAAACAATTGAACAACGTATTAAATTCATGCAACGTAATATTGATGAAATGCAACAACATTCTGGTGAGAAAGAAATGATACGATTGAATGCCGACAAAAAGATACAGGTATTTGTTTGAAATAGACCAGCGACAATTGATTGGAATTAAAATTGTGCCTTGTTTCTAAATTTTCACACATTGAAATGTCAGTCAATTGCAGAGGCTAGTCTCTTGCAACGTCGTTAAGCTAGGTGTATACGGCTTTTCAATGGCCATACTATAATTGTTTGTTTTTGAAGTGAAACTTCTTTAGGCGCGCATAGGTAGTATTTTTTTTCAAAGCGTCGAAAGTGACGAAAATCCGGGATGCTGTGAGGGGAAACACTTCCGCTCTAACAAACAGCTGAGAGGGAAGAGTTCTGCCAACCGTGTAAAATAAACACTAGGGTCTAAAGTTGGTGTTATTGATCGATGTACAGCGCCCTCTGGAACGAAACTAAAATTTCCTGGCCTACCGCGATTTATGATTTTTGGATTTATAATATTAATATTAATTAACATTAATGGCATTAAATTATATAATTGTTTTGAGATAAGTGAAATGCAGAAAAAGACAATTGCAGAAAAGAATCGAGCCTTCAGGCAACGACAGAAAGAAAGTAAACCAATAAAATAATTAACTTCATGTCTAACCTAAGACGTTTCACTTCTAACGCGCGGCGTTCCACGTACTTTCAATTTTTTTATATATAAAATTGTATATATGTTGTAGTTAAAATACTTAATTGCGTAGTTTCTAAATTATCTGCCTATGCATTCCAGGTCAGTTACAATGCTTCTTATTTAAATATAAGAAAGGGGTCCACCCACCCTCTTACTAATACGCACCCATCTGCGTCAACTCTCGCCTCAGCCTGGCGCGAGGACTATAAGTAGCTAATTGTAAGTAAGTGTTTTTATCGCGCCTTACCGCAGTTTAATCAACTTTTTGATTCTTTTATGGTAAAATTTATTTGAATGGCAAATTTTGACGTCAATCAACAAATCGCTGTTGTGAATGTTTATTGTTTTAATATTGTCTAATAATAATTGCAATTTTAGAGTTTTATAAAATCTTTAGGTTTGTTACATGAAGAAATAGCCAAGAAGTATGCACAATTAATCGAATTCAGTTATAAAATTTGCTTATATGATGGTAAAATCGAAATATCACGTCAACAGATTATAGTTTATGAACATCAAATAACTGAAACGAAACGTTTATGTGACGAAGCTGAAACAACATTAAAACAAATCCGTAATAAATATCATGATATTAAAGCAAGATCAACAATTATTTTGGAAAAAGCTAAATCTTTATCACACAATCTAACACCGAATGATGAGGCTTTCAATACGTATCGTGATAGTTTCGAACAATTATCGAATGATTTATTCAAATTGAAAGATAATAAAGATCAATTATTATGTAAGATTGATCGTTTAATAACTGTTGATGATCGTGAATTAAAAGAATATGAAGAACGTTTGGAATTGATTAAACAATTACAAAGCACTATTGATAAACATCAATATCAACGAAATCAAATGCAGTCAATTATTGATCAATTAAAACAAGATTGGTTGACGCCATTAAATGATCTATTGTCTAGAATTAATTTGAAGTTTGCGGAATTTTTCGATAAAATGGGCTACAACGGTTACGTTGCATTAAATACTAGTAATTTTTTTTTGGAAATTAAAATTAAAGTCCTAATATCATCTTAAATTTTAGATAATAATGACAAAGATTTCTCTCAGTATGGTCTATTGATAAAAGTATCATTCCGTAAAAATCAACCATTGCAACCATTATCAACAATAATACAAAGTGGTGGTGAACGTGCCGTAACCACAGCCGCATTTCTATTATCATTACAAGACTTAACAATAGCACCATTTCGTTGTGTCGATGAGATTAATCAAGGAATGGATCCGATCAATGAACGTAAAGTATTTGATTTGATTGTTGATACAACCAAAGATATAAATACAGCACAATTCTTTTTGATAACACCCAAAGTATATATAAATTGGACTTATTAATGTCCCTTGATTAATTGATTTTATTGTTTTATATTTCAGTTATTGCCCAATTTAGAGTATACACCATCTATGATGGTACATATTATATATAATGGGCCTTATGTTGAAGCGGATCGTAAATGGTCAGCATCGCAGTTTTCCAATCCACAGGGAGTACAAATACATTAAATAGAATAATCAATAGATTCATAAGAGATTAGTATTGGTTTATACTATAAATTTTCTACAAATGAATTGAGAATTAATTTAATTTAGTATTTTTTTTTTCGTTTTGTTTAAAATTATTAACATTCCTATGAAATTAATAAAGCTTCAGTTCCAGGCGATCGTTTCGAAGGGGTCGTATTGAAGTAATCTTCAATCAAGAATCTCTATTTCTTCATTGTTTCCAAAAAAAGACTCAGAAATGCTCAACTTCAAACCCCAATCAATTCAGATTCGCGTCTGGCAATTTTTCACTCATACCAAAAATGTCATGTGTTAACAATTTCTAATTACAGTAACCACAAATACAAGCGACCAGGAATAGAAAACGGAATAGTTTCAATAAACTCTATTAAAATAGTATATTAAAGAACAAGTGTCAGAAGTCGCCTATTATTGCACGAGTCCAAGTTTAGAAAACGAGCGGCGGAGACGCGAGTTTTCTAAAGGACGAGTGCAATATACGACTTCTGACACGAGTTCTTTATACTATTTTTTCTATTTTGCATGTTTTGTGCCCTTTTTACAAAAAAATTGCGAGATTTAATATTTAGGGAAATTGGTGGGAGTTGGTGTTACTAAAAAAAAACAATTGAACATTCAGCTAGGAAACTTCAATTGTTTTATTTTTCACTCTTAGTCAATTGTTTTTTTCGCCAAATTGCTTATTTAACAATGACTGAAGAATTTTCATGTAGTCCACCTGAAATAAGGGAAATTGCTGAAAATGCAGGAAGCAATTTACTACCCCTAATCCAACGATCAGTACTAAAAACGGTATATTAAGTATCTTGTTTTTATGATTTTTGACAGTTGTCAAAATCAATGAAAATGTTACCAGTCTAGTGAAAAAAATTTCCTACTATTTTACTTTTCAGCACTAGTTACGAAATGTGCACATTTCGATACAGTAGCGAGTTTAATAATAGCGCTATTATTGACGCAAAATAGAAAAAGTAATATTTTTGTTGTTGGATGGTTAATGGTAGATTTCGATTACCCATCCCTGTATATCAGGGGTGGCCAATCTCTGCGCGCAGTCGCAAGTACACCTTTAAGCAATTCATTGATAAATTGATGCAATGTTTTATACTAGAATTTTTTAAAGATAGTATAATGTTGTAAAGTGCTAGAGAGACGTAGCTAGTCCCTCATAAAATTGATTCCAAATACATGTTTTGTGTTAAGTTTCCTCCTCTGTCCAATAGAGTCTTATGATTAAAGTGAGAGAACACAATCCACAGGGTTGGGTTGCAAGTGGGATACTTTTAAAAGCAAACCAGTGGTTCTCAAACGCATTTTTTTTCGACTACCTTCTTGAAACTTACAATTAGTAGAACTCTCGTATTACAGAAGTATTAATTCATTTCTAAAAAATATTTTGACTGGAGGGGTAAACAGGTAAGCATATTAAGGGAGTAGGTATTTCTCTAACAGTACAATGAAAGATACCTGCTTTATTCGTCATTTCGTCAACAACTTTCATAGAGGTAAAGTGTGTCTATGCTTTAAGTGCAGTTTGAAAATATTTGATAAAGTGTCGAGAATTAATATTCAATGTTATGGAATTTATGTTGGCTGAAAAAGACCAATTAGGTCCCATTATTCCCATGTTTTTTGAAAAATGTTTTCTTTCATTGTTTGGGATATCTGGTATGGGCTGTAACTATTTTGCAAAGGGTGTGGTAACTGGTAAAGGTGATCATCTCAACATTGCAATGTGAAAAAAGAAACCAGAGTCGTTGGGCGAAACACCTAACTCGGCATCTTCAATGCGTAGAAATGCATCGGCAATAGTTTTATGGCTTTGTACTTAAAAAAAAAATTCTAGTATATTTTATTTCGAATCAATTTTACGGATATCATTACATTTTGATACGCTCGTGTCGTTGAAGAAAATTTTTAATTCACCACTTCCAAAAAAGTTAGCCACTCTTGCTGTAGATCAGTGTTTCCCAAACTTTGGACATATGAGTACCTCTTCTATAATTTTCGTAACACGTGTGTACCCCTCATCAAAAAAAATGCATATACTTTAATAGCAATAGCCCGGAGCCACATGTACCCCTTCAAACTCTAAGCGTACCCCAGGGGCTACGCGTACCACACTTTGGGAAACACTGCTGTAGATAATAATAAAATCCAGGGGTTCTTAAGCTGGACTCCTGGCCAATTAAAAAAAAGCAGGGACATTCCCAAAATTTGGATTGACATTTTCACGCAAACCCCAGCGTCTTATACACTATTGGAGAAACGTTAATATAACTATGCTCTATAGAAATGGTCGAATTCGTTTGTATATTAGGTCAAGGAGAAAACTGAAAGGAATTCATTTTTTAAAGAATTCCTTTTATTATGATATTGGATGAAAGTACGGGCGTGGCTCAGTGTAGTCAGTTAACTGTTTTTGTACATTACATGCATGCTGAAGCTATCAAAGAAGAATTTTTATTTCGTGAAAACCTCTACGAGACTACCAAGACTACTTATATTTTAGAAATGATAAGAGGCTTTTTGAAGTGAAAACGTCTATAGGCGCATTAGACGATTTTGTGGTAGGGGAAATTCCTGTAGATTTGCGTCAGCAACACGATGAGCGCGTGCAACGGCCTGTGTACGCGCATACACATACATATACACCCCAATACATTACCAGATTGGTAATGGGTAAAATTTTAATTTTTAATATTACAATCAATTTGAAATTCCAAATACAGTTTTAAGTTTTCACTTCTGTTGGCAATCCTCATAACTGCCTATAATTTTTCTTCTTTTATAAAAGTAGTTTCAACAGGAAAGTAAAACCTCACTCTCTTTGTACTGATCAAGCTCCTGTGATACTTGATAGAAGAACAACATTAGTCAAAAACGAAGTTTGTCATGTTGTGGTCACTCATTGCTTTTTACACGGGAATGCAACAGGGACGTTTCCAACAACTCTAAAAGGAGTTTTGTCAATTACCATAACCGTTGCCAACTTTATTAAAAACAAAGCTCTGAATCGTAGCATTTTCAGAAGGTTTTATCAAGAATTAAGTGTAAAACGCGTAGTTCTTCTCTATCGCGAAGAAATTCTCTGGCTTTCTGGAGGACAAATCATGAAACATCAGTTTGAATTAAGGACAAATGTTTCAATTTTTCTGACAGAGAAGAAAAGTTCACTTGTAGAGCACTTTCAAAGAAGAAACTTTATCCTTGGGTTGGTCTTTTGGCGAATATTTTTGATTATAAGTATAATATAAGACTCGCACTTCACGGATGTGAACTCTAAGATTTTGGCAAACTTCCTGCCTAATTTACCCTTATAGAAGAGCAGAGTAGACATAGAGAATGTTGCGACCTTTCAATGTTGGAGGAGTTACTCTGCAAAGATGGAATTCTAGAAACTCTTTCAACTGTTCTAAAAGGATATATTTATGGAACCAGGCTAAAGATGAACTTGTTGATCTTGGGCTAAAGTATTTGTTGCCTTAGTGAGCTCTGGTGGTCAGTGCACCGTAGTCACTTTTTATGCTTATTTGAATAAATAATGTTTCTTGTAATTTTGTTTTTACCTTTAAAGGAAGGCCGTGGAACAAAAAAAGGTTAATAACTCTCGAAATAATCTGTTTTTTTTTTGTATGGCTTGCCTACATATTATCTGCTCTTATTCAAGAAATTGGGTGCTGCATTGAACCTGCAGTATTAGATTGTTTCTCATTATTAAACTGGGGCCTTTCAAAAATTACGTAACGCCTCAAAATGGGGAAGGGGGTGTGCGTTAAAGCGTTATTTTTTGTTACATAGGGGTGGGGTGGTGGTGGTTCGTACGTTACATAACGCCAATTTTGCAACGCAGGAAAATATGAATTGGTTTTAATCATGGATTTTTATCAGTTTTTTATTATTCAATACCTATTGTAACGATTGAGCAACATTTGGAGATTGTTTTTTTTAATTTCTATATTTTCATTTTTGTTTTCTAATGTTATAGGTAGCTATCAGTTTGTTTTTTGTTTGTTTATTTGTACCAATACCTTTTAAATAATTTTTTTGTTTTACATTTTTAATTAAACTGCGTTTTTATTTGAGGGATGGGGGTGGCGGCGTCGGTTGTTACGAAATTTTAAAGCGGGATTACCCAAAGTGTTACAGAAAGTTACAAAGGAAGGGAAGGGAGTTGAAAAAGGTGAAAAAATGCGTTATGTAATTTTTGAACGGCCCCAATCCACTTTACATGGTTCATACAAAAAATATAAAAGTCGGTCAAGCAAAATTGATTTCTAAGAAACTCTCAATTCATAAAGAGGTGACTTTTGATATAAGTTGTGTTAAATAAATAAATTTAACTCTAAGGGTTTGTATTTAACCTATGTTCGACCCTTTTGGAGATATTCTGCATGTACCCATTGCTATAGATAATTTGAACCTATATCCAAAAAAATGCATCTTAACAATAACAATAAAGATCGCTGAGCGTTCATAATAGAATAAGTACGCGATAACGGCATTGTTGGATGTGCTTATTTCGTATGCCATAACTCTATATATCGATTCCTTGTATCAAGGTCAATGAAGGTTACTTAACCTCAAATTCTAACGTTTGACATACGTAAACAATGCCGTATTAATAATAAATATTATAATTAATCAAATTATTAAATTAATTAGAGAATTAATATGTCAAAAGATAATCCTCCACCTGTTAAGGTAAGTCTTTTAATCGATTAGTAGTTTTTTTCCTTAAAATATATACAACTTTTATTTAGAGATATCGTCGCAATGAGAACAGTGATGATGATGATGATGAGGATAATTACGTACCGTATATTCCAGTTAAAGAACGTAAAAAACAAAAATTAATGAAATTGGGCCGTTTAGGACAAATCAAAGAATCAGAATTGAATAGACCAAAATCATCAAGTGAAAATGAAACGAATGATGATGATGATGATGAGGAGATGTGGGGGCGTAAAAACAATATATCGCTACTCGATCAACACACCGAATTAAAAAAGATTGCAGAAGGTATATTTGATTAACATGTTCAAACTGGCGCGTACCATCGGTTGTGCACAGACATTGCTTTGATTTGGCGGCGTGGACCACCGGTGGTTCATATATGCTTCTAAACAACATAATCAGAATAAAAAGCACACGTAGCCAGATAAATATACAACTTATCTTTTCGTGCACGCGATCTTAGATACTCCAAAAAAAATGCACTGGGTTGAACGTATTAAAATCAGGGTTTCGAACCGTTATTTTTTAGTTCCGGTTTTCGGTTCGATTAGTATATCGGTTTTTGTTCCGGAAGAAACAGCGGTTTTCGGTTTACTTCCAGGTAATTAATTTAACATTTAATTATTTTCATTTGTAAATGGTAACTTTATTTTCCATAGTTTATGTATTAATAATATATGTCGATAGTAAGAATAAGCAGTCATATTCTTGTACTGTAGGTACAATTAGAGCTTCGAACCGTTATTTTTCGTTTCGGTTCGATTAATAAAACATATATCGGTTCGGTTCCGGTTTTTTTACTGGAAGAAATAGCAGTTTTTATCGGTTTTAGTTTGAGTTCCAATGATGAATTTTATTGAATATAATTTTTTCAAAATTATTAAAAACCATTTCAGCCAAAAAAGTGAGTGCAGCCGAGCGCCAATTGAAGAAAGAAGAAGAAATCTTAGAGATTGTTGCTGAAAAGAAGGCACTTATGGGTGTATCCGAATTAGCTAAAGGTATCCAATATAGCGATCCCATCAAAACTAGGTACTTAAATCAATATAAAATATAAAATAAAATAAAATTTAAAATGATTTTGTTTAATTACAGTTGGCGACCACCAAAATATATTTTAGACGCTCCAGAAAGTCGTCACGACAGACTTCGAAACGATTTACGGATTTTAGTAGAAGGTGATGATATTCCACCACCATTAAAATCGTTTCGTGATATGAAATTACACGAAGGCATTTTGGCCGGTTTAAAAGAGAAAAAGATCAAGAAACCAACACCGATTCAAATCCAAGGCATACCAACAGTGTATTATTTTTTTTTAATAATATTGTCTCAATTATCTAATATCATAAAAGTCTTTCAGGTCGCGATATGATCGGCATTGCTTTTACTGGTTCGGGAAAGACGTTGGTATTTGTGTTGCCATTAATAATGTTCTGTTTGGAGCAGGAAATTAAGTTGCCTTTCATCAAAAATGAAGGTCCTTATGGTTTAATTATATGTCCATCACGTGAATTAGCCAAACAAACCTATGATATTATACAATTCTTTTGCGATTATCTACGCAAATACCGCATGCCCCAAATTAAATGTTGTTTAGCTATTGGTGGTGTACCTGTATCGGAATCTATCGATATTATCCAAAAAGGTGTACATATTATGGTTGCTACACCAGGTCGTTTAATGGATATGTTGGAGAAGAAGATTGTTAAATTCTCTGTTTGTCGTTATTTATGTATGGATGAAGCCGATCGAATGATTGATTTGGGTTTTGAAGAAGATGTCCGGACGATTTTCTCATATTTTAATGTAAATTTAGACATTTTTTGTTTTGTATGAATGAATTTATATTTTGTTTTATTTTTAGGGCCAACGACAGACTCTATTGTTTTCTGCTACTATGCCGAAAAAAATACAAAATTTTGCTAGATCAGCACTAGTGAAACCGATAACGATTAATGTTGGACGGGCTGGTGCTGCTTCAATGAATGTTATCCAAGAAGTTGAATATGTTAAACAAGAAGCGAAAATTGTTTATCTATTGGAATGTTTACAAAAAACACCACCACCAGTCTTAATATTTGCTGAAAAGAAACAAGATGTTGATGCAATTCATGAATATTTATTATTAAAAGGTGTAGAAGCTGTTGCTATACACGGTGGAAAAGGTAAGCGATTAATTTTTAAAACAACTCAATCAATTATGTTGATTTTTGAAGAGAAACTTCTTTAGGCGCGGTAGGGTAGTAAATTTGTTTGGAAGCGTAACGAAAATGCGGGACTCAGTGAGGGGGAACTCGTCCCCTCTATCAGACAGCTGAAGAGTGGGAGCGTTGCCGTAGCATCGCTTCGACTTTTTCGGTTAGTTCTGCCAACTGTGTAAAATAAACACAAGGGTCTAAAGTTGGTATCATTGATCCTAACCTACCGCGATTTTTGTATTAATGGCGTCAGATTAGTTATGAATCTTGTTTTGAGATAAGTGAAATGCAGAAAAAGACAACTGCAGAAAAAAATCGGACCTCCAGACAACGACAGAAAGAAAATAAACCAATAAAAAAATGAACTTCATCTCTAACCTAAGAAGTTTCACTTCTAATGCACTTTCAATTTATTTTTTTTTAATTAATTAGATCAAGAAGAACGGTCACGTTCCGTTGAAGCTTTTCGTAAACAAGAGAAAGATGTACTTGTGGCTACCGATGTGGCTTCTAAAGGTTTGGATTTTCCCGACATTCAGCACGTCATCAACTACGACATGCCAGATGATGTTGAGAATTATGGTAATTTCTTTTCTATTATTATCAGTGCGGGATTTAGGAGTAGGCCTTTTCTCTTTACCTCTTAATTTCCTAAATCCGGCGTAGTTATTGTCTGTTTCGTGTGAATTTTCATCATAAAACTTGTTTTTTTTCTCTCATTTATAGTTCATCGAATTGGTCGAACAGGTCGATCGGAAAAACGAGGCCTTGCAACAACATTTATAAATAAATCAACAGATGAATCCGTTTTACTTGATTTGAAACATTTATTAATGGAAGCCAAACAAAAAGTGCCAGCATTCTTGAGTGAATTATGTTCAGAGAATGAGAAATATTTGAATTTGGGTGATGAACGTGGCTGTAGTTATTGTGGTGGTTTAGGACATCGTATCACTGATTGTCCCAAATTGGAAGCCCTACAAAATAAACAAGCATCAAATATTGGACGACGTGATTATCTCGCAAATACAGCAGCTGATTATTAATTGTAATCTATGTAGAATTTTATTGCATTTATTTTTTTATTGGCAGTTTTGTTAGTAGTGGCCACGAAAAGTCAAAATCAGTCGTCGAAAATTCTTTGTCTAAATTTGTATTTGTCGTAGTTTCAAGAAAAAACATTCTTTTATTATTTTTCATTTGTCCACGAAAAATTTCGGTACTCGCAACCGTTGGTTTTGGTTCCAGGATTAGGCGATCAAAATTTGGCGAAACTATGCCAAATTCTTAAAAATCAAATTGATTAGAGTGGAACGGTTTAAAATTTTTATCCGTTGATTGAAAGAACTTAAGCAAAAATTACCTTGAAGTAATACAAGCCGAAATAAAGAAACGACTTTAATCTCAGTACAAACGCGGAACTTGTACTGTACTGTGCTGTCGAAACAGACTTTCCTTGAGTATTCATAGTCTACAAATGAGATAAGGGGCTGCAACGAAGTATGCTCAAAACCACTTGTTTAAATAAATAAAAAATAATATTTAAATAAATCGTTCTTTCATGATTTTTTTCATAAGGGAAAATAAGATATGAACCCATTGAACTTCAAATTATATTTTCGCATATTTTTAAAGTATATAAGAGTTTTTTGATAGTGAAATAATAAATTATAAGCAATTTATTAGTCTATTTTATGAACGGATGCGGATCTGTCCGCAAAAAGATGTTATTTTATATTTTTTTCTTCTGGGTGAACTAAAAAAATGCAAAAAAATATCACACAACTTGTGTAAAAAATACGGTTTTTTTGTTAAAAAAAAGCACTCTAAAATACAAGGTTCTATAACTATTATTTAAATAGACAAACCTTTTTAGTTCACATAAATAAAAAAAAAAACTAGCTCGGTTCAATAAGTTCAGTTCAATTGTCATAACTGCCAGATTTTGAAATAAAAGCTGGAGAAAACGCACTTTAAAGTTTTCAGTATTCATTTTTGGTTTTCGATGCGAATAAATAGGCCTTGGCTTATTTAAATGAATCAAGCCGGACCGTTGACAGCACTCGCACATGTGCTCCACACTCTTCTACTTTTGGTTTCGTATTTTTGAAAAAAAAAATTAGAACTGCGAAAATATTCTTCGATAGTTTGTCTATCAACTTAAGCAATAACAAGACTTTTTTGTACGTTCTAATTCAGAACACTCCCTTAGGGCTAGCAGAGTTTATATATCAGTGCGTTAGAGATCGTTTCATGTAATTTAGCCGTCTAAAAACGAGGCTTATAAGGTATTGTGTTATTTCAAGAGATGGTAATCGAAGAAAGATAATCTCGAAATTCATCCCTTCTTCCTTGCCTCCTGGAAATTTATAATATTACAATTAATTGATATAATCATCAATTTTTAATCATTCTCTTATTGTTAGGCTGTGGTTTTGTTTTTATCTAACAGAGTCTTTTGTACCTTTGCCTTTTTACAAGTTAAAAACATTGGAACTGGGTATAATGAAGATAGTATGGTAGATGTGATAAGATATTAATGATGTGAAATAATTGAAAATATTGAGTTTAAATATGATAATATAATTAGTTTATAAACAATAAATTGAGTGGATATAAGATTTTATTTATGTTTATATGAGATTATAATGATTTCAATGAAATTATATATGATTATATAAAATTAAATAATAATAAATCATAAAATTAATAAATAATGGTATATATGTAATTATGAAATATTAATTTATGAAAATATAAATATGTTTGTAATAAATGATTATAATAATATAGATGTTAAATAAAATTGACTAATATAATATAAAATTAAAAAATGTCATTTGTAAAATAATATATGTGTTTATTTTAATTGGAATAATAATAAATGATTAATGAATTATAATGATATGTTGATTAAATAATGAAATAATTATATAAAATTAATGTGATATTTGATAAAGATGATTAATGATAAATTATATTAAATGATTAAATATATATTATATATAATTATATATATATTATATATTAATATAATTATATAATATAAATATATTATAATATAATATATAATTAATATAATATATTATATATAATATATTATAATATTATATTATATAATATATATAAATATATTATATTAATATATTATAATATTAATATTATATAATATATTAATATATATAATTATAATATATAATATTATAATAATAATATATTAATTATATAATATATATAATTATTATATATATATAATATAATATTAAATATATATTATAATATATTATAATATTATATAATATATTAATATATAAATTAATATATTATATATAATAATATTATATATATTAATATAATATTATAATATTATTATAATATATATAATATATATAATTATATTATAATATAATTAATAATTATATATTAATAATATATATTAATATAATTTATATAATATTATATAATATATATAATTATATATTATATAATTATTATTTATATAATATTATTATATATAATAATATTATATATATATTAATATTATAATATTATATTATAATATATATTAATTATATATATAATATTATATATATTATATATAATATAATATTATATATAATATAATATATAATATTATATATATATTATATATATTAATATATATATAATATATTTATAATATATAATTATATTATATTATAATATATTATATATAATAATTATAATATATTATTATATTATATAATATATTATAATATATTATATTATATATAATATATATTATAATATTATATAATATAATAATTATATATAATATAATTATTATAATTATATATTATAATATATTAATTATAATATTATATATAATATATTATATATAA
>JAEDXX010000663.1:0-16319 GCA_021725515.1 Epicauta chinensis
AATAATAATTGTTTACTTGACAACGGGCAATGAATGAATGAATGAATGAATGAGCGAATGAGCGAATGAGCGCATTTTACAAATTTTGGAATGTACATTTGCAAATACTGCTGCAATAGTCAATTAGAACTAAGTGCAGCCTGTTTTCTAACGACTTTCTCCAAAAATATCTAATTAATGTTTCTATTTAATAAATGTTATGTCTAATATTATAGATTATATGTATAGAAGTAATGTAACACATTATAAATTAAGAAGCATTATAAGAAGACAAAAAAAAACAAAAACGAAAAATTAAGAATATTTTTATATATACATTTATATATATATATTATGATAATTTATCAGCATTTTATGCTTTGGGATGTTTTAGACGTTTATTATGCTTCTTGTATGCGGCATTTTTTACACCATCATCCTTGTAATGTTGTAAGTCCTTAACATTTCAGATTTTGTTTATGGAATTTAGATAATTAAAAAAATGAATATTGACAACAATTTGAATAAAAACTTCCGCCTTACTTTGATGTTCTTTGCAAAACAAAGTTTTAATGTGATCGGAAAAATTGTTGTAAACCCCTTTTTTTAATTTTTCGTGTATTTGGTAAGAAGTTATTATTTTCGGAAGTACTCAAATAATAATATCTACAACAATAATATATTTTCGTAACCTTACGATTGGGATAAAGTAATTTTCTATTTTTATATCACCTTAATTTGCTTAGGGAATTATGCAAATCTTCAGGCGTTCCACACATGTTATTCTGACAGTCTTTACAATTCTGAATTTTCAATTTTCTTAGAACATAACCAGCAATATACACGGTAGTGTATTGGGGCTGTTCATCTATTTGTGACGAAAATATGTAAGGTGTGATTGCAACCTCAGGTGGTTGAAGTTGCCATTGCTCTCGACCTTCAACAAAACATTTAAGAGTGCTTAGCATGCCAATATTATTATCATCTTCGCAGTTTGATCCTGGAGAATGCGTAGACACTAAATTATTTACTAAAAGGGACTTACATGAACAAATAAATGAAGAACATGTGGGATTAGTATTTCGCACTCCGTAACTTCGAATGCAACAAAAATAATTTTCCAGTGCATCTTGCTGAAAAATTCTAGTTGTAATAAAATGGAAGTTGAATAAACGATTACAAAGACCTCTCAAAGCTCGAAGTGAGAAAATCCAGTTTTTGATTGATGGAGTGACTGTTCTATGTGACGCAGAAAATATATCGACTCTGAGAGTTGAATTGCAGAGGTCCAAAAAGAAAAATGAGTCACTGAGCCTCGAAGTTCTTTATTGTCAGGAGAATATTTTGCATTGCTATTAACGCTGTCAAATAATTTGTCAAAGAACAAAATCAATTCCGTAGTTTCACAAGCCTGAGTATCCAAGTAAAATTAAAAACATGGCTGTAATTCAGTACTCATTTTAGCGGCTTGCAGCATAGCTGTACCAACTTTATGACTGAAAACTTGTGTACAATTTTTTACGCGCATTTTCTTGATTTTAGTTGGAATGATATGTTCGTCGTTAAGCTTATTGAATTGAATTGGCTGTGCGGTCCAAAACTTTTATCTATGCAGTATAGACGTTATATATGTGACCCGGAAGCTACTTTCTCTAGTCTTTCAAAGGTAAAATGCATTCCGAACACTATTTAGTAAATGGGGGAAGTCATAAAGATGAATAACTTCACTACCATCAACTAGATATCCTGCGAATCTGTTCTGTAAACAGTTCGTATTACAATAAATTTCAGTATCCCTCAACAATGAATTTATAGCAGCTTGATTAGTAGCTTCCTGGTCACATATTCATGCGACTATAAGAAGACCTGCAACTCGTATTTCCCGAATTACTGATTTTAAAAGAAAATCTAGTTGGTTAGTTGATGTTGTACCGTTACAAAAAGTAAAAGCAATTGGTTGCTTCCACTTTATGTAAGTTCCCCTAATCAAAAAAACTATTGCATGATCGGAAAAAAGGGGCGTATTTCACTTCCACCGTAATCTACAAAACCTTCTACAACGTCTAGTTTTTGAGTATAACCTAAATTAGGTTTTATTGTGATTTCATCAAACATTAGCACTCAATACTTTTCCATTGTTTTCATTTTAGTAACAGATCGTTTTAGATGTTTAAATATATGATGGTTTATACCGCAATTAAATGGTATTTGATTTAATATCGAAGTTAGTGTTTTTGCAGAGGGCAAATAAAATAGTTTAGATAAAAGTGTATATATATATATATATATATATATTAGGGTGGTCGTTAAAAATTATTTTTTGTCAGCCGCCCTAAAAAAACGTTCCTTTAGATGAAAAAATACGGGGGAATTTTTTTCTTTCTTTTTGGACAACAAGAACACGTGCCGCACGGCCTTTGAAGATTATTTCTTCATGAAATTACAGTTTTTTCAAAATATCTCTTAAAGTAGACAGATTTGAGAAAAAATTATTGAAAGCAATTTCATAGAAATAAAATTCTCTACAAAAAAGGTCTCTTTTGATTTTTTCATAAAGTTCATATTTATGTAGATATTGTTAACACGTTGACGGACAGTAGGAACAAGCGAAGTTCGAAAATTGACACTATATGTTTTTGTGATTTTTAGAATGTTAGAAGTATAGTTTTACTCTTTCTGCTTAAATAAACTTAATTTTGATTAATTTAGTACCTTTAATTAGGTTGCGGCTATAACCGTCATGGCGCCAGCGGACTCTATACACTAAGTGATAGGACGATGGCGGCTATAACAGCAAAAATTTAAAAACGTAAATGACAGGTTTAATGGTTCAAACAAGCAATTTTTGTATGCAACAAAGTATTTTTGGGAGTTTTACACGAAATGTTAGTTCTTAATCAAACAAAAATAAATAAATGACAAAAAAATTTATTATAATTTTATAATTATTATACATTATTTTCGGTATGCCATGTTTCAAAGCATGGTGCAGGACACAGTGCAGGTTTTGACATGCAATTCTTGCAGCAATATGATGTTTCCTTCCTTATTCCCTGTTTATAACATTGTTTACAACGCTGAAAATATGTTTTTCGCTGATAATTTTCAGGAGGTGAAATTTTCTCAGGAAAATGCTGTGTTCCATTGTTGTTGATTTCATTGGTTTGGATTTGTGCACGTTTAAATTGAACCAAAGTTCTTCCATCCCGTTTATTATCTATACCAGTTAGAGATCGTATGATTGCTTCCCTGTACTCTATATACTTCATTTGAGAACCTGTCTTTTCTTTAAAGATGTAGAAAGAATTCCATACTGCTACATCCAGTAGATGAAAGATTACCTTTTTATACCATCTAATTGTCTTCCGTGGACAGGAATAATAGGACATCATCTGATCTGCTCTGTCTACACCTGACATATTCTGATTATAATTCACTATTTCAATTGGTTTTCTCTTTTCCTGTTGTCGCCGGTTAGCTGTGTTTATCATGCTTGGGTGGTAAGCTGTTGTTAGACATAGCACATCCCGTTTATCTTTCCATTTGGACACATAAGTCTGATTTTGGCGTCGCCATACATGTTCTCCTTTTCTAAGCTTACGACGTGTTATTTCTTGTGGCAGACCCTTCCTATTTACACGAAGAGTTCCTGTCACATGTGTCTTTTTGCTAAGTAATTTGTTAGACAATGGTAGACTGTTGTAATAATTATCCATGAACAAATGATGGCCTTTGTTTAAGTATGACTGCATCAATCGCATCACAAGACTTTCAATAGTTGTCATGTTTTCATCGTTTTCTCGATGGCCTTTGTATACTTCTATATTCAAAACGTAACCTTGGGCTGAACAAAGTTCATACAATTTAATTCCGTATTTTGCCTTTTTGCCTTTCATGTACGTGCGAAAATAAAGCCTTCCTCGAAATAATAACAACGATTCATCTAATGATAATGCTTCATTTGGTGCATATGCATTCGCAAACTTTTGTATGAGCAAATCAAGAAATATTTTTATTTTCCTCAAAGGGTCGTTTGAATTTTCTTCCTCAACACAAAAACACCTCAATATTTGCTCAAACCTCCTTCCAGACATTTGTGACGGAAATGCTGGGTGGTAATGTAATGCATCAATGGAAAAGAGTTTTCTAATGCTGGAGAATTTTAGCTGGGACTGAAGCAAACACAAACCTAAAAACTTTCTCATTTCGATCATATCAGTATTTTTGAAATTTGCCTTTCTACTATGCCTTGTATGTGGCCGTGCTTGATTGCAAAGTTTTATGCCGTAATCATTCGTAGATTTTATAATCATTTCCATTACTTGGTCATCCCATATTTTTTCAAAAACCTGAATTGGAGAAACATTTTCTTCTATATCCAAAAGAATCCCAGCGGCATCTGCATCAAAAGAAAAGTTTCTTATAGATGTTGTATTGGTATGCCATGTCTCATCATTTTCTGGTTCTTCTGGTGCTTCATATTCCTCATCTGTAGTTGATTCATCATCTTCACTATCCGAATTGTTATTTTCAGCACTGTCAGCATCAGATTCAGACTCACTGTTGCTTGATCCACTATTCATTTCCTCAACAATCTTCAGCAGCCTAGCCTGATCTTTTTCCCAACTGTCCATTTTCTGTAAATATTGAATAAAACATTTTATTTTGTATTATTATTTATTGTATATTATATATATAATATATATTTATCATTTACATTATTGTTTTTTTATTTCTGTTTAAAGTATAAAATGAATAATAAACAAATACATACCAGTATAGTTATATAAATAATAATAAATATCGTTAAACGTATCAATAAGAACTATAAATTCAATAGAAAACACGATCGCACTACTCCCTTCACAACCACGTGCATACTGAATCTGCAACTCGTATAACAGGTGAAATATGAACTTCAACCTAAAAAGATGTTTTCAAAACACGACACTATGCTTCTACGTATACGCCAGTAAGTGCACATTTGTGCTGCTATAGCCGTAGTGTCTAAAAACGACCGTTTCGTTTTGGACGGCTATAGCAGTCATGCCACATTGTGAACTTCGCTTTGACGGCTATAGCCGCAATTGTCCGTCAACGTGTTAATAATGAACTCAATAACTTCATAAAATCAAAATTTTCAGACATATAAAAGTATTTTTTTCTTAAATAAAAACCATTTGGTAACTTAAGTCACATTTACAATTATTAATTTAATCGTTTTTATTTCCGAAAAAAATATGTTTATACGTCTGAAAATTTTGATTTTATGGAGTTATTAAGTCGATTATTGAAAATATCTCCATAAATATAGTTTCTGAAAAAATTAAATGAGACCTTTTTTGTGGAGGATTTTATTTCCTATGAAATTGCTTCAATGATTTTTTCTCAAATCCGTCTACTTTAAGAGATATTTTGAAAAAACTGTAATTTCATGAAGAAATAATCTTCAAAGGCCGAGCGGCACGTGTTCTTGTTGTCCAAAAAAAAAGAAAAAAATTCCCCCGTATTCTTTCATCACAAGGAAGGTTTTTTTAAGGCGGCTGAAAAAATTTAATTTTTAACGACCACCCTAATATATATATATATATATTAGACTGTATCAGAAAAATCGACTATTTTTTTTTTCGAAAGGCACCCTGCAAATATTGTTCAGGATGTCGAAACAATGGGCCTGTGAAAATATCAGCTCTTAATTTTAATATCTACAGGTGCCTCATCGCGATTTTCTGTTTCCCATTTGATTAACATGGGAAAAAGATTCTCTTGCACTTTGGAATTTTATAGCTCACGTTGAGAACAATATTCTGAAATAACTGAACTTCGCTCTTATACAAAATTTAACGCTCTACAAAAAAGGCCTCTTAGAATTTTTTGATATATTTAGTCCTTCAAAATTTATTCAGGGTTAATGGTAAATTTTTACATTTTTCCAATTTTTTGACGCAACCATCGACTTCTTGGGCAAATTTTATAGAACATTTTTGTAGAGCATTTTATTCTCTATAACTTATCTTTTTAAAAGTTTTCGATATTTCTTACAGGTCGTAAGTTATTTGCAATGAACTGATTTTTTTTATTCTAGAAATTTCTAGTAATATTTTCGCATTCAATACTGTGAGTCAAATAACTTTCGATCTGTAAAAAATATCAAAAACTTTTATGGAGATAAGTTATAGAGAATAAAATGCTCTACAAAAATGTTCTATAAAATTTTCCATAAAGTTGATGATTACGTCAAAAAATTGGAAAAATGTAAAAATTTACCATTAATCCTGAATAAATTTTGAAGGACTAAATATATCAAAAAATTCTAAGAGACCTTTTTTGTAGAGCGGTAAATTTTGTATAAGACTATATTTTAGTCATTTCGAAATATTGTTTCGAATGTGAGCTATAAAATTCCAAAGTGCAAGAGAATCTTTTTCCCATGTTAATCAAATGGGAAATAGAAAATCGCGATGAGGCACCTGTAAATATTAAAATTAAGAGCTGATATTTTCACAGGCCCATTGTTTCGACATCCTGAACAATATTTGCAGGGTGCCTTTCGAAAAAAAAATAGTCGATTTTTCTGATACAGTCTTATATATATATATATATATATATATATATATATATATATATATATATATATATATATATATAATCCAGCCCGCGATATGGTGTGATATCTGATTCGCGGACCGAGGTCTTGGTCAAGTGGCAAATGCCTGATTTACACAGTACTAATTTTTTTCCCATAAATTTGTCATCTGTAAATATAGGTGAGCTTAAATTCACTGTAGCACAAACAACTGTAAAAATTTCGTCAAGGATCGGTACAAGTTTTACAGACATTGTTACACTTAAAACTTCAAAAGCTTTTATTCGTTGATTGGACCTTTCTACGTGAACTCTAGCTTTTGCAATTTTTGATGTTAATATCGCTTCATTCTTGCTTAATTGTTGTTTATTTTTCATAAACGGCGGTCGTATAAGTTTCCAATTGTTTCTGGCGCAAAGTTCTTCGATTAAAAATCCTCTGTCGGTCATAACAGCTTCGCCAGGTTCTAATAATTTTGTTAGGTCGCTTTGCTCAAATATTACAGTATCACTATGTCTACCTCCGTAAGGCTTACTGAAGTAAGAAATTAAACCTCCAGAAGTAACTCCAGTCATTATTTTGCATGTTGCAGAACTTTCAATGTTGGCAACAAAGTTTATTTGGAGCCTGAATGTATATTTCAGTGCAATCAACTACAACTCTGGGGTCTTCAAAATCCTTAAAACATTCAGATAAATTTCTACTTATTTCTTCTTTTGAAGGCCATCGAATCGCGACTTTTAAGCACTTTGACAACATCTCTAGGGTTGTGTAAAATATACGTCGACAGTACATATTTTAAAAATTAAAGCTAAAAACGTATATGAGAGATTTTGCTGTAATTTAACATACGTCATGATTATACGTTCTCTCAAAGTCATATTGCAATTTGGTAACATTTTTCCATACAGGATTTTTACCATTCCAACGATTGTTTCAAGAATTTTATATGATTGAATTTCTGTCGCAGTTGAAAACTGGTTTTCAGTGGTCATTAAATCCATGAATGTTGGTGTAAAAAACGTTGTCTGCACTTGGACACCAATCTCATTTTCTCCATGATTTGAAGTACTCGGTCTCATGTCGAAATTCACTTTAGATAGATCATTATTAATATCTTCCGCATCTACGTCATCATTATTACTGACTGAAACTACAGAATTGATTTCTCCACTTTAATATTTGGTTGTTCTGGTAGAATATTTTGTTTTTCAGCCAATTTTGGTCTCCTATCTCTTGCCAATCGTCTTTGTAGTCGAGGTTCACTTTCAACAGATTTCGTTACTCCAAACGATTTTGGTAAATTACATGAAGGAACGGCAGTTTTTTTAAAAATCTCCTTCCTGAATTGTAATCTAAAAAATAATGAAATTAAATGAAAATTATGATCCATATTTACTTCCAAGAATACAAATTGTATTTTCAAATGTACATTTTTAGATTAAGCTCTATGAACGTACCTGGTAATAAATAATCACTTTTTTTAACTTTGTTTATTTTCAATAAATTTTTCCACGCTTTAAATTTATTATTAATTGTCTTGGAGAAAATAATAGTTTTATTAATATAAGAATTTATTTATTACAACTGAAATATACAATGTTTCATCGATAGTTGAAATTCAATTGACTGACTGAAGAAATATTACAAATCTTTCAATATCTGATCTCATCAATGCGGCACTAATTTATTGTTTACTGAAAAGGTACGTACGGGTGAGATCAGCGTCTTACGAATCATACAAGAAATATTCACTAAAATAAAGTATCTTAACAATTGGCCATCCTACTATCATTTGCGCCCTCGCAAATGGAAGAATCAGCCTTCCGTGAATGTTGATGCGTTGTTGGTGTAAACCTAAAACAACAACATTAACTCACAGTATCGATAATCTCCAACACCGAGGGGAGAGTACTCCATACTTATATAACTACATAGTTTACTTAAATTGACCTATTCAACATTTAACAGCAACTCTTTGCCTTTAAACTGCCCTCTTTCTAGCAGAATTCTGCTTAGAGTATTACTATAAATCGTCCACTGCGCCCTGCGCTTCGAACTCAACTAGCAGCACCCTGCCTAAAACGGTCATTCGCATATCCCCCAACCTTGAACATCAGCAGCAACCTGCACAAGGTTAGCTATCTTAATATTCACTATCACCACTACTATGACTAATGCTCAACTTGATCACTTAGATCAGAGTCACTACCTGAGTCACTATCATTAGTGCTTGAGTCACCGGGGATGCTATGATAACGCCGTAAACTATCGGCGGCCACTGTTGTTTTGAAGTTCGCATAACCTCGTAACCCTTTGATACTTCTTATTTCGTATGTATCGTGACCTAATACTTTCGCAATGATATACGGACCAGCATAATGTGGATCGAGCTTTCGATTTACTCCAGTCTGACTACACGACACTCCCTTTTTCCACAACACCAAATCACCTAACTTATACCTTTTTGGTGGTTTGTGCCTTTTGTGATAACGCTCTTTCATTTGAATCGCTATTTTATCCAGTGCTTTACTCGCAGCCTCCCGTCTTGCCCGTACATCTGTTATTTCAGATGATACGCCTTCCAAATTATTTAAAAGATGCCCCTTGTGACCAAACATTAATTTAAAAGCGGTACTATCGGTGCTCGTATTTAAGGTATTGTTTATACCCCAAACTACATCAGAAACTCTGTCATCCCATTGTTTTTCGTTGTCTAATGAGGGCCTCAGCGCATCAAGGTAAGTTTGTTGTGTTAAGTGATATCGCTCTACCTGCCCATTAGCACGCGGAGTACTAACTGCATTTAAAATGTGTTTTATTTGCCTGCTATTTACAAAATCTGCAAAACGGCTGCTGGTAAAAGCCTTTCCCCTATCAGAAATTATTCTCTTAGGATAACCCAAGAAGACACCGAACACCTGACGTAAATGTTTTATACATTCCCTGGAACCTAAGGTTTTACAGGGCATCACGGCAAAATACTTAGTGAAACCATCAAGTATCGTTAAAATATACATATGGCCAGAAGGGCTTTTAGAAAATGGTCCCACATGATCAATGTGTACCGTTTCCATGGGTGTATTGGATTTGTTAATTGGGTGCAGTTCCCCTTCAGATTTCCCATAATTTCCTTTCTTGTACGTGCAGTCAATGCAGGCGGAAACATTTTTTTATAAAACGAGTCATCTTGGTGAACTAATAAGTATTCTTTATCAAGGTTTCGCATTTTTTTAAGTCCGGATGACCAATATCATCGTGGTACTTAATCATCAATTGCCATCTCGCCGATTTGGGTACAACTAAACGGTCTCCCGCGGCAGTTTTCCGATACAAACGGTCGTTCTTTATTGTAAAGTACTTGGATAAATCAGTTTGAATTTTGTCTTCATCTCTAAGTTGATCAATAATATTCTTTAATTAAAATACCACCTAACCCTTTACTACTTGCGTCAGTATGAAGTTCTGTTTCCAACTCCGGATTGTATGACGCCAAAACCGGTTTGGTAACGAGTTTGTTTTTCAAAGTTTCAAAAGCATCTTGTTGCAATTTTTCCCATTTCCATTGTACGTTTTTCTTCGTGAGATTAGTCAAAGGAGCAGCTATAATTGCAAAATCACGTATGAATTTCCTAAAATAGCCTGTCAGACCTAGAAATTGACGAACTTCATGGACATTTTCAGGAGTTTTAAATTTTTCGACGGCCGCGGTTTTACGATTTCCGGGTGATATTCCGTCAGCACTAACAATATGACCTAGATATTCTACTTGTGATTTAAGAAAGCAACACTTTTTTAAATTGAGTTTGAGACCAGCCGCGTCGATGAGTTCGAAAACCTTTTCTAGTAAATATAAACCTTCTTCAATAGTACACGATGGAATTAAAATATCGTCCATATATACTAAGATGTTTTCATGTCGTAAATTCCCGATAATTTTATTCATTAATCTCTGGAACACTGAAGGTGCGTTCATTAAACCGTAAGGGGTTTTCAAGTACTCATAATGACTTTCGGTGGTAATAAAAGCGGTTTTGTTTATTGATTCAGCAGCTACTGCAATTTGGTGAAATCCTTGACTACAATCTAAACTTGTAAAATACTTTTTATTTGATAAACTGTTTAATTGCTCTTCGATATTCGGCATGGGAAATACATCTTTTACAGTATTTTTATTGAGGGCACGGTAATCTACACAGAGACGATAATCACCATTTTTCTTTTTAACTAAAATTACTGGGCTGGCAAAATCTGAATTAGACTCGCGAATAATTTCCGCATCGAGCATCTCTTTTACTTTAGTACGAACTACCTCTCTTTCTTTAAAAGGTAATCTGTACGGCTTATAACACACAGGTTTTGGTTCTCGAAGGGTAATAGACAATTCAGCATCCTTCACAACACCCAGTTGTTTTGTCGTATTGGCAAAACAACATTTCCATTTTACTACTAACTTAGACACCTTTTCACGTGTCTCTAACGATAGTGACTCATCTGTATCAATATCATTCACATTTATCTCTTCGTTATACACATCGCTCTTATCATTACTTTTACTCACCGCAAGACTTAAGCTCTCTGGGACATCCCCTATGTCCATACGTTCCTCTCCTCGTGCTAATAGTTGACCTTTTTCAAAATTTGCATTTTTGCGTCCTATATTGGTGATGACCAGTTGTGACTTTGGCGAACAATGAACTCCAGCAGGTATACAGATTATTGCTTGTTCTAGCTGATATGATCGGGCTTCATTGTACACTGTGGAATTTACAGGAACACCACTGACTTCCACGGGCACACACAGCGATTCACCTGCAGGAATCGACGCACTTTCACTCAATTTAATTTTAGGCCGTTGTTTCTCTTCTTCGATGGTAATATTTCGTATAAATTCCACAAGATCTTCCACAATTTTTGTGACACCGTCTTTCACAACTACCGATACTCCGTCAGCGTTCAACACGGGTTGCTCGAGAATTAGGTCAATGCCGTCCAGGAACATTTCAGAAACCACCGCTGATGTTTTAAACGTTACGTCGTCAATGACTAAAAAGAATTTCGCTTCCAAATTACAGGTTACGATACGTTCTCCAAAACATTTTAGTACTACGTCTTTCTTCTCGGTTTCGAGTTTTAATTTTTTAACAATGTCGGTACTTATCACATTTACTTCACTACCGGTATCTATGAAGCACACAACATTGACACCGTTGATGGTACAAGATTTTTTATAAGTATCGTTAATTTTAGTACGATTAAGTACAGTTTTTACATTTTTCGTTTCCGCTTAAGTATCCTTGTCCTTTTTAATGAAACAATTTGCACTAACGTGTCCCTTTTTGTTGCAATTATAACATCTCGGACCGTATTTTGGGCAGTCACGTGCCATGTGCCCACTTTTTCCGCATGTGAAACAACGTGTATCACGACTTCGATATCTTTGCCCAGAGGGTATCGACACGTCCAACCGAGGTCGCTTAGGTGGTCCAGACGACGATGTGGGTGATTGATAATTATCCATAGGTGCTATAAATCCAGCATATAATTCGTCTGGAGCTGTACATTGAAATGCTCTTGCGTTGGCTTGCAATTCTAAAGGTAATCCTTTTATAATGCAGGATATTGTTGCTTCATTATCCAATCGGCATTGTTGTGTTAATGCAAGCTTCGAATGGTAATAATGTGTCATAGTTTCATCGGGACGTTTCTGTCGTGCAACTAATTCTTCAAGTAAACTCGCATAATCGGTATGGCGTGGAAAGGCTTGCACAAGAGCGGTTTTCCACTGGGCCCATGTTTTATCATAATTATCCAATCGATTATACCAATCACGGGCGGCTCCCTTTAATTTGTTTTGCATGTAGCAGGCTTTCTCGTATTCTGTCCATTTGTGCAGGTGACCCAATTGCTCGATCTTTTGCAACCAGGAGACAGCAGTCAGTGTTCTCTGGTCTGGGTCGAAGGTGGGCAAAATGTCGCCTTTGACGATGTTGGGTCGTGAGGATGTCTCGCCTATTTCTGTCCCTAGAACAGTGGAGTCAGTCGAAATGCCTGTCATACTCTTGTGAATAGCAGCGTCAATCCGCTTCTTAATTTGCTCCTCTAATAAACGTTGGTATAATTGTTCGGGACTCGATTCCTTATCCCTATCATCTTCTTGGTGCTCGGCCATTTTAAAGACACTCTATTATATAAATTCGCACTAGCACTCACTAATCACAAACAGTACCTGAATATTTTTATGGGCACGAGAACACTATCCCACTTCTGAACTATTAATTGTTTTGGAGAAAATAATAGTTTTATTAATATAAGAATTTATTTATTACAACTGAAATACACAATGTTTCATCGATAGTTGAAATTCAACTGACTGACTCTGAAGAAATATTACAAATCTTTCAATATCTGATCTCATCAATGCGGCACTAATTTATTGTTTACTGAAAAGGCACGTACGGGTGAGATCAGCGTCTTAAATATATATATAAAATAAAATAAAATAAAATAATATATAAAATAAAATAAAAAAAAATAAAATAAAATAAAATATAAAATAAAATATATATAAAAAAAAATAAAATAAAATAAAATAAAAAAAAAATAAAAAAAATATATATAAAAAAAAATATATAAAATATAAAATAAAATAAAATAAAATAAAAAATAAAATAAAATAATAAAATAATATATATAAAATATAAAATATAAAATAAAATAAAAAAAAAATAAAATAAAAAAAAATAAAATATAAAATATAAAATAAAAAAAAATAAAATATATATATAAAATAAAATAAAATATAAAATATAAAAAAAAATATAAAATAAAATAAAATAAAATAAAATAAAAAAAAAATAAAATAAAATAAAATAAAAAAAAATAATATAAAATAAAAAAATAAAATAAAATATAAAATAAAAAAAAATAAAATAAAAAAAAATAAAATATAAAATAAAATAAAATAAAATAAAATAAAATAAAATATAAAATAAAATAAAAAAAAAAAATAAAAAAAATATAAAATATAAAATAAAATAAAATATAAAATAAAATAAAATAATAAAAAAAATATATATAAAATAAAATATAAAATATAAAATAAAATAAAAAAAAATAAAATAAAATATAAATATAAAATATATATATAAAATATAAAATAAAAAAAAAATAAAATAATAAAATATAAAATAAAATATAATAAAATAAAATAAAATAAAATATAAAATAAAATATAAAATAAAATATATATATAAAATATAAAATATAAAATAAAATAAAATATATATATAAAATAAAATAAAAAAAATATAAAATAAAAAAAAATAAAAAAAAATAAAATAAAATATATATATAAAATATAATATAAAATAAAAAAAAAAAATAAAATAAAATAAAAAAAATAAAATATAAAATATATATAAATTCACAAACGAAATTCAAAGTTGGAGATAAAGTAAGAATAAGTAAATACCGTAGTTTATTTGCTAAAGGTTATACTCCAAATTGGTCAAATGAGACTTTTACAATTAAAAAGGTGCAATTTACCAATCCTGTAGCGTATATATTACAAGATGAATGTGGAGAAGAAATTCAAGGTGGATTTTATGAACTTGAATTGCAACATTGTAAGCATCCTAATATTTATCTAGTGGAAAAAGTGTTGCGCAAAAAGGGAAATAAAATATTAATTAAATGGTTAGGTTTAGATAACCGTCACAATAGTTGGATTGATAAAAATTGGAATATGAATATAAATATAACCACAAAATAACATAAATTTAAAAAATTTCAAAGCTGTACACACACAAAAACTGAAAATAGAATTATTACTCAAAACATTCATTCACATGAAATTGGAATGTTGCATACAAACAGTTTTGTCGCATTTTACGCAAAAATTTTTGCGATTTTCTATCTAATCCCCGAGGGCAAAAATCACAACGTCGTTTTTTCTTCGACATGTTTTGATTTTGTTCATCTTGCACAAACACGTTTTTGTAAAGATTCCCGAACTGCAACATTTTCTGAACGGTTTTGTCTTTTATTTAGATGGTTGAAAATCATTTCCATTCCTAATTTATTCAAATAATTCCGTCTTTTAGTGTTGTAATCGTTATTATTTGGTCTCTAAACAATTTCCGAATTTATTCCTGCCGTGTTCAAGAGAGAAAAAAGACAGTAAATGGCCAGCGCCTACTGTTTCTTGAGATATTATAAGTAGCCGAGAGTTTGTCAACCGTATCGAGTCCTCCTTTTGTCATGTTGTAAAATGTTATTATTTCAGGTTTTTGGGCCATACCTGAATTCTCATCAATGGCATCGTTGTGATGTAAAGTAGAGAACAAAATTAAATTTTGTGTTTTCGTGGACACATGTAGAAACTATGCGTAACTGTCTTTGTCAAATCCGAAAATGTTAGAAGGTAATGGTCTTCCAACCGGGGACACAAACAGTGGCGGTAGCTCTCGCTTGCTCTTTCTTACAGTCCCTACTGATGTTAATTTGTGTCCGTTCAAAAGCTTTTTCATCAAACTATAGCTGGTAAACCAGTTGTCAAAAGTCACGTTGCGCTCGGTGTTAGATTAGTGGAGCAATTAATCTCAAAACGACGTCCTCTGGGCTGTTACTTACACGAAAGGGACCTTCACAGGCTGCAGACCTACGTACACCTCCATGTTAAGAGTATAAAAACATCTGGCATCGACCAAAGCAAAAATTTTGATGCCATACTTGGCGGGTTTGTTGGGGATGTACTGTCTAAGCGCAACGCCCGCGAAAACGCTTCCCAGCTTTTCGTCTATTGTCAAATATTCGCTGGGTACATAGACACTTTGGCAATTAGTAGCAACTTGTCGAATATAAATCTTATTGGCGCCAGTTTATCGCTTTCTCGTCGTTCCTGTCGTGTCAAAAGATTATCGAATCGTAAACAAGTTAGTATAAAATAAAACCTTTGCAATGTCATGGTTTTTCTAAAAAGTTCCACGCCAGTGTCATCTGTTGCCCACAGATCTGCTAGATTTTGACGGCCAGATCTATACAAACCCGTCAAATATAGAAGACCAAAAGTGGCCAATAGTTCATCTTTATCAGTCTCTTTTACTTTATATTGATTATCTTGACTATATGCGGCAGATTTTTTCTCTTATGTTAGCATTAGTTTGAATAAAATTTCTTCAATCCATTTGATCATCGCGGTAGTGAGTTTCGAAGTCGGTGATTTGCAGATGACGTCAATGTGCAGTGAGGTACAATTTAAGATTTTTTAGTAAGCATACCGGTTAGGACCGTGACAAAAAAATTGTTTTTTTTAATACATAGATCTAAAAAGTTTCTTTAATAGATAAAAAACATCTCCTTAAAACTTGAGCTCGCTAGGTCTTAAAATTGAGCTGGCGCGATGTGTCCCCTTTCCATTAAAATACATGAAAGAAAAACCTTTTTTTAATTTTTTGTTTCAATGTAATTCTCGAAAAAATATTGTCTACAAATTTCCGTTTCCATATCTTATATGGAATTAATTCTCTTCCAAGAAGGTGTTCTTCCATTTTTGCTCAGGCCTCATGGTAAAACAGTACAGAGCGTTAAAAAAGTGGAAAAAAATGAAAATTACAAAAATTTATGTTTTAACTCTTACATGAGGCTGAGCAAAAATGGAAGAAGCCTTTTTTGTAGAGAATTTAATTTCTATAAGATAATGAAAACGACATTTGTAAAAAAATGTTTTTCGTGATTACATCGAAATTAAAAA
>JAEDXX010000664.1:0-16189 GCA_021725515.1 Epicauta chinensis
CAAATCAGTATATCACAATATAACTTTTTCATGTAATGAAGTACACTGTAAAAAAGATTGTGAAACTTCACATAAATAATTGTAGGTTATATTTAGCCAAAAATTATTAAGGTAAAATTACACAGACGGTGTAAATTTACTCTCTCTGTGTAAAATTACACAAGACATGTGTACTTTGAAAATACACGAATAATAGTGTAATATTTTACGCTGTAACTTATTTTGTCCCGTTGCTCAGGAAGAGGAGAGTATGGGAGGGTTCGGTGTTTAAAGATAACTGGCCATGGGCGCCACCACGATTTACAAAAATCAAATTAGAGCTCACAATCGTGGAATGAGCCTAATTTTAAAAGAAGTATTTTTTATTTCAAAAATATAATAATAATCAAAATTAACAATAATAATACTAAATATAAATTAAATGAAATTCCACATACAGATGATATCTAGTCTGTACTAGAAAGTAGATAAATGAAGGAATTTAATCTTTAAACATGTTTCGATAAACCACTGATTGTACAGCGGTGACTTGTTCTTTAAAATACGTATGTTATTATTCTTAAAATAACAAAAAAACAAATTACAAGAAATTATTATAATTATTCTCTTACGATACTGATAATGATTTTCTTTTAAGGTAAAAGTTTTTAAAAAATACTAGAACTATTATTTTACTGCCGATAATAAGAAAAACACTTATCTGTTTTGATGATAAGGATGAAAATTGACGAAACTTGATGATCGTTTTCCCGTTGAAGCATTCCCAGTATTTAGGAACGAAATTGATGTCCCAACATCCAACGTTAATACGAACAATCTCCCGTTGCGTAGAACTTCACGATACGATACGATACGATAAGATACGATACGATACGAGACGATACGATATATCCCAAAATTTCGGAACTCACGGATTTCCAAACTACCAAAATGTCGATATATCAATGTTACGATTCTCGTAAGACCAAATTTCCAAATTTTCTAATGTACCTAATTTTTCAAAGTACCCAATTTTTCAAAGTACCCAATTTCCCCTAAAGAATGAAATTAGAAACGAACCACAAAAATAGAATTAAGATATTACCTTTCTCTGGGGATTTATAACGATAATCTTATACGGTAAACGATAAATAGAAACGATAAATATTTGTAATATATTTTCTAAAATATATTTCCAAATAACGATACGATAAGGCAAGAGGAAAACCGAAAATGTTGGCAGACCTCACACGCACACAATACGCCTCGGAATGATTGAATCGACGGAAATATTTCGGACAAGTTTTCTTAATCTCTACGCAAAGATGATAAGAACTACCGTATTCATAGACGTACCTTATTTACCTGTATTTACAATCGAAATTTGAAAACAATCGAAACATGCCTAGCATAATTGTAGACATTGTTGTTATAATTAAATTAAAACACTGTTTTTTGGACTATCAATGCCTTTATTTTATTACTAATACCGTATGACGTTTCGGACGTTTATTATCACCGTCCGTTATCAAATACAGAATGATCTTATAGCTACATTACATGTTTATTTATACCTCTTGAGATGATTAATTATTTCCGCGTCTGCGCAGTTGAATGTCCTTGAGATTGGAGAGGAGGGGGTTCCAGATGGCCGGACATTCAACGTTTGGTTTGCTAAAAACCCCTTCATTGTACTTGATTATTGCTGCTTCTATGAATTTTCGTTTTTTCCAGTGATGTTCTCGATGGATGATATTTGCCAAATCCCATTGGATTCTATGCTAATTGTTCCAGACATGTTCCGCTATTCCTGATTTGGTCGTCTCTCCTCTTTGTGTGCGAACTTGATGTTCCTTTAGTCTTACTCCTAAAGGCCGTTTTGTTTCTCTTACATAGACTTCTCCACATTCACATGGGACCTTGTAGACTCCTTCCTTCTGTTGTGATTCTTTTGGCTTGGTCTTTGTCAAATGGCTTCTCAAAGTATTGTCGGTTTTGAAAGCCGTCTTAATGTTATAATCTTTCGCCAGCCGTCTGATCTTCTCAGATGTTCCTTTAACATATGGAATTGTTAAAAATTGTTGAGGTTGTTGTTGTTGTTGTTGTTGTTGTTGCTGTTGTTGTTGTGGCCGTTGTAGCTTTTGGTCTAATGATCTAATTACTTCTTCTATAGTTTTTGGTATATCCATTCTTTAATAAATCTGCTGTTAATTTCTTGATCTTCTGTTCAAGGCTATGATTGTCAGAACATAGGGTTAGAGCTCGATTGTATAGGCTGCCAATTATTCCCCGTTTGGTTTCTCCAGAATGATTGGATGCTTGGTTAAGATATTGCCCTGTGTGTGTCTGTTTTCGGTACACCGATGTCCTTAAAATACCGTCACTATGATCAACCATGACATCCAGGAAAGGAAGCTGTTTATTCGTTTCGAGCTCCATAGTGAATTTGATGGATGGTCTAATGTTGTTGATGTGATCGAGGAAACTGCTTAATTGGTCTGTGCTACCTCGCCACAAAACGAACGTGTCGTCAACATAGCGTAGCCAAATTTTTGGTTTTATAACGGCAGTATGAATTGCGTGCTCCTCAAACCACGCATGAAGATGTTTGCTATGGTAGGAGACAACGATGAGCCAATGGGTAGTCCATCATCCTGAGCGTAGAATTGGTTTTTAACTTGAAAATAGGCACTCCGTAAACAACATTCCAGAAGCTCCATCACTCCCTCTAATGGTAAAGTGGTCCGATCGTTCAAGGATGGATCCTTAGATAACTCTGTTTTTATTATTCTTAGGGATTCGGTGACAGGTACGTTGGTATATAAACTCTCTACGTCAAAACTCACCAATTTATCGTCAGACGAGAATTCCAAGTTTTTGACTATTTCCACAAAATGCTTTGAGTCTTTTATATAAGTGTTGGTGTTTCCTGCCAAGGGTTGTATCATTTTTAAAAGGAATTTGGATAGATTATTTGTGGGACAGCCTCTAGAACTGGTTATGGGGCGAAGTGGTATGTTTGTTTTGTGAATTTTTGGCAAACCGTAAAGATGTGGTGGTTTACTGTGGTGAGGGGTTAATTTTGTTCTGATATTGTCGGAAAAGATTGTCTGATATTTTTTCAGAACTCTGTATACTTTATTTTCCACTGATTTTGTAGGGTCTTGAGGTAGAAGCCTGTAGATGCCCTTCTTTAGGACGTCCATTATCTTCTTCTCATAGGTGTCAGAGTCCATTATGACGGTAGCATTGCCTTTGTCCGCCGGTAAAATCTTGGCATTGATAGTCCAAAAAACAGTGTTTTAATTTAATGCCTAGCATTATTGTGTATTGTGACAATTTAATTGTTACAACGCTAAGTTGTTAAAATTAACTAAAGATTGTTGTGTTTTTACACAAAAATATATGTGAATTATCGAATGTGTATGTGTGAAATTCCTTAAATTTTGTGTAAAATATACCAGGGTAGGTATATAAAAACAATTTAATTTTTATTTATTTATTTTTATATTATTAACAATGCAGTACAAAAACACCAAACATAATAAAAATTTCTTTGATTATATATATTTACGGAATCTTTGACGTCGTTTTACCAATATTATTAATTAAACTAAAAACTTTATCTTTACTGCCAGCTTTGTCTCTTCTGCCTGAGTCTGGATGGATTTTAAAAACCAATCTTTGTATTGTCTCTGGAGTACACTCAATTCCTTTAGGGTATTGGAGATTAAAAATAAAGTAGAAGCAAAACATTACACAAAATGCCTCTGAAAACGTTGCAACTTTGTCCAAAATTATTTGTTTCTCAAGAATTATTTCGTAGGTGCCATCTGAAACAATAACAATGATTAATTACTTATTACATTAAGGAAGACAAAAAGTAAATACTGAAATACTAACCGTCTTTTTCTCTTATTCGTGGCTCAATAATTTCTGTCGGACTCTAAAACAAAGAATATTAACTATTAGAAAAATCGTATGAAATGAGTCTTACATTTCTGCAGCATATCTTGTCTAGATCTTCTTTATAGTAATTGCACAAAGTTATAGTAAAGGCCTTTTCTTCTTCTTCCCCTTTTTCACCTAACCATTTATTTTTTTTTACTTTGGCAAATTTTAAAAAAACTAGCTGAATTCTTGTTCAATGTTGGAAACATTTGTTGTCGTTAATTTGGCGAAATGCCAATAGATAGCTTTTTTTTAATGGAATTGGCCACTGTTCCTTTAGTTCAGAAACTGTCGGTAAGTGATCTGTGTTACTCAAAAACTCTCTCTGTTTAGAATATACTTTTTCTAAATTTTGTAAAAAATTTGCATTATGTTCACTCATAATAATTGTTTCTGCTATAATCTGTGATAAGTCGTCGTTTAGTTCTTTATTTGATGGAGACCAATTGGTTGATCCCGCTCTTCAATTAGCTAATTTTTTCGTTTTTTTGACAGGTGTGGGAGTCTTAAAAGTCTCTGAAGAAGTTCTTTTCTGGGATCGATTCAAATAATTATTCCAGTCTTGCAATTTATGAGTTAAGGAGTGCGTACCATCCCCTCTTGTTGTACCATCCTCATCTATGTCTTTAAAAACCAGAGGATACTTAACCATAATTTTTCTAGCGATAGTTTTAAATGCTCTGCATGGAATTATTTGTTTTATATTTCGCATCTTGTTGACCACACAGTGAACTATTTCAGATATTAGCGGCTTTTCTCGACAACCACGTTCACTAGTGTCTATAAGAAATGGTGCCATATTATCCCATGGGATCTTAAATTCTTGCCAAATACATTCCGTGTTTGCAATATTCGACGATGAAGATAATATCTCAAGAATTATAGGACGTGGTATTGATGTTTCATCAGTGTACAATGAATCCCCTGGAAAAACTTGACATTCCAAGTCATCAGAGTTGTTTAATGTTATTGTGGACGCTATGCTGTCAGAATCTGATGTTGACGATGCTTGCGGTGACCATGATTCTCCAGGTTCCAACAAGGTGAGCACTTCGTTTTTCACATAGTGCAATACTTCACTGTCGTCTATAACTGTGCCGTCACTTTTAAGTACGACCATGTGTCTATTAATATTTAGTTTTTCACTAGCTGAAATTAGATAATTTAGTTATATTTTTAAAGTTTTAAGTAAAATGTACTTACCTTTTATTATAAAATTTTCATGGAGGTTTTTCTCTTCCTTAACAATTACGAGGACCTTTTTATTCCACACTTTAAAAAGTGAACTTATATTGAGACTATTCTATCTGCTAAAGAGTAAACATCTTAATAAAGTCATTATAGTGTTTCTGGGTACTTACCTGCCACAATCCAATACTTTGGAACAGTAGATCCTTATCCAGTTTACCTCAGTAACAAATAAATTATTATGAATGGAGTAATTGAACTAGAAAACAAATTATAAAACTTAATAGTAGAGTTCTTAATTTTACTATGACTATTTATTAACGTTATGACATGTATGACAAGTCGGTATCTGCACCTATTTATTGCCGGTCATATATGTTTAAAATACGAACATTTTACGTGCGATTTTCTTATGTACATATGAAATGTCAAAATTAGTGATTAATTGATTAAGAGAAATTTTAATTTTAAAATTGTTGTTTTCAACATGGGATAAATAATCTTTCTAAATTTTACCAAAAATATAAATGTTTTGATAGTAAACCATGAGTTTGATATGTAGACACGGTGAGAAGATGAACTTCCAAAATTAGTTCTTAGTTTTCTAGTGGTGCAGATCTGAAAGAATAGCAGTAGACATCTTTTATTTTACTTAATAACAAAGTTTAGTCACAGAGTATTCTATTGAATGGCACACATGAGTAAGAATCTTGAAAGTCAGTAAAAACTTCTGTGCAAAGTCCGCTATCAAAATCATATTGCATGTATTTTTTCACGCCCAAAAAACATATATCAGTGAAAGTATTATTGATCAGAACATATTCAATTTTACATGTTTTCCAACACAAACAGTCATTCCAGCTTTATAATGCATTGATCTAAAATTAACACTTTTAGATATAAATACTGTATCAGAAAAATTGCAATCAGTCCTCACGGTATTTGACAAATAGTTTGGATAATCAGTCAAATTGAATATTCTACAGTCGTCAGCAACAACAGAATTACTATAAATATGTGCTGATTGAAACTTTGCGGTAATTGATGTTTAGTTGCAAGTGAAAGCAGAACATTTTTGAAGTGAGGGCTGTGTTTTATAATGTTTTTGAAATATCTGTGTCTTCTTTCAAAACGCATTGTCCATAGGTGTCCCAATGGTCCAAAATGTTTGATTAAAAAATGGTAATGCAAAATGTAACATTTTGGAATAGATTTTTGCGATCATCCAACTAAGAAAATAATAAAGATCTTAATATAGCGATTTGTGAGAGAGATATTTTGAAAGCCGTCAGCATTATACAAATTTCTCTCAATGTGAGAAGCATACGCTAGTATTCATTTTCCAAATTTCTTCCTTTTTCTGTAGCAACAAAGGGCAAAACAATCAATAGTATAAAATTTTGAGCTGCTGTTCCATTCAATTTATCACGTTTTGATAATAAATGCAGTCCAATTTTACTGAGTTCATCTTCAAAGTTTAATTTTCTTAATGTTTCGTTTAAAAAATCATATGTAAACAGTTTATCATGCACAAATTTGCTGATCAAAAGCATGACATCTTGCTGCACAACTCCTTCCAACAAGTCATGCGCAATGCACGGTGGCATACCAGGGTTGCACACGTGAAAGTTTTGTAAATTATTTAATAAAGAATGTGACTTAACGCCCCTGTATACAATATCCAGAGTTAAAGCTGTATCAACATCATTATTATGATCTGTCTTATTTCTGTGACAAACTTTTGAGTTATAATTATAAGAATTATCAAATTCTGCAATGTAACAGTAACGACAGAAGTAATTATTTGTGCTAAAATGTTCCACAAAACCCCCCACCTGATGTGAGCCAAGATTATCTCCTAAGACTGCAATCACAGTTCCTTTAAAGTTAAGATTTTCACTCATTGTAAGAGTTATACCTTCATTTTCTAAAATTTTAATACCATTCACAATGGGAGTTGAAACTTGAGAGAAACCGAAAAACTTTATATCGGATTCTTTAGCCAAAGCTACTAGCTGAATATTTTCAACTTTAGTTCTGTGCCAAGGAATAGTTATTTACTTTACAAGGTGGGAAAGTGATACTTTTCACAAGAGCGGATAGTTTGGATCACGAGGCGAAGGCCGAGTGACTCAAATCCGCGAGTGTGAAAAGACACTTCCCACCGTGTAATGTACAACTTTTTTTTTAATACTAACGACCTTTGATTTAATCATTTTTTTATTATATTATTTATATATACAGGATGTCTCGTAAGTAATGAATTACCTCACGCGCTTGTGTTTTCATTCTTTTCTCTGTTACAGCACGCACCTGAATGGTTATTGAATTTAATTAATATTAAATTATAAAAGACATTTCGAATCAGGATTTAATTTCATATCAGACTCTGCAAGGTGGACCAGTACTTACGAGACATCCTGTATATATTGAATCTATTATTATTATCTTATTATACACAAGGCCAAGGATATTATTACCAGAAAAGACGTTTGACGTCGAATTTATTTTGTTATATTAAGGTAAATAACTATTTCTGTATATTTTTTCTCGACAATTCGAGAAGGCCATTGTTATTATTGTTATTTCTTTTTTGACCCCGAACAGCACAGTCAGACCGAGACAGTTGGGGTGTTGAGTTGTGTTTTATTTGTGGTACCTAGACGCAATTGTTTTTAATCGAAATTTAAATTCAAATTAACCGAAATTAATTTAAATCACTGGGAATAATTAATAAATAATTTAATTGAAGATAGAGACATTTTATTTCTCAGTTTTTTGTTTATTCTTTTTTCATATATTCCAAAATTTAATCTGTGTATTTTTGAATTGTTAAAAATCTGTGGTATTGAGAAAAAAATTGCGTCGATTTTGTCCCACAAAAGAACTTGTTGAACATCATTTTTAGTACCCCCAATAGAAACTAAAAGCCAATAGTGAAGAAAAGTCACTTTTCTTCACTAGTCACTTTTCTTCACTAGTGAACAAAAGTGTCACTTTACCATTAAGATATCAGTAAAGTAAAGTCAACTTTCAACTGTTAGTATTAAGAAAAAAGATTTGCAAACGTCATGTATATACCAACAATTTTGCATACTTCAAAAGTATCTTGAAACAAAAAAATGGCTAGAGCAGATTTGTTTTCTTTAAAAAAAGTATTCTGCTTGTAACAGGATCCATCAAAAATATCTGAAAATGAGTCAACATTTTCATTCACTTTTTTTGTTGTAAAACACTGCTGATAGAAATGTTCATTTTTCGTTAGAACTTTAATTGTGTTAAAAACAGGAACGTAGAAAAAATACGATGTTTTGTTATTATTGATCAATTGAACTTTAATAGGAGCGACGTAATCCAAATTTTCTTCATAATATTTATGTCTGTAATAATCAGTTCGTAATATGCAGTCATTGGGATCTTCTATAAAATGAAATAAGTCTTTTTCAAAAATGGACTCTTCGACATCAACACCACTAACAAGAAGTTTTTGTATTATGTATTTATTGTTTATACTATTAATGTCATCAAATCCCTTCATGATAGCATTTAATGTATTTTTCGGAAGGAAGTGTTTGGATTCCAATGTGAGAAACAGAGATGAAAACAAATTCAAAGATAGTTTTTTCAAAGTTTCTGGACCTTGATTATGGGTAGTATGACATGTTATTATTTGATACATTATTTTCAGGATAAATTTCTTTGGGTTCTTCAGTGGCAAAGCTAAAATCATCAGACAAAGCATTGTCACATTGCGACTGATGATGACGAAAAATATGGCTTCGAAATCTTGTAACTGTTTCAAAAATATTTTTGATTTTATATTTCCTCATTAGTGGACAGCGGATAGAATTACCCATTCTGATATGACTGAACATATGCTTAATGAAATTTGACCTATTAGGATCCTGAAAAACGCAGTTTGGCATATTACATTTATATTGTTCCCTACTCAGGTTTTCAGAAGTTATTTTATACTTCGATTCCTTATTAGAACGATTTAAATGGGATACATACGAACCATACTGTGAAAATCTAATGTTGCAATTGTCGTATAAACATAAGAACAATTGTCTGTCGCGATGGAAGTATTGGTGCAAACTGTATTTTTTAATACTCGTGAAAGTACTTCTGCAGTAATCACAGACATACATGTTGTATTTAGATAGTAATTACTTAGCTTATTAATAAGAGTTTCTACACTTTCTTTATTCACATATACCTATGCACTTGCACGTTGCACGAAGTCTCTGTCGCTTTGTTTATTACACAAACATTTGTGTGAATTTACACATTTGTGTAATTCTTGTGTGAAAATACCATTTGCTGTATATTATTACCCGTTTATGTGTAAATTTTTCTAAATACTTGTAATTACACTCCCCCCCCCAAATTTTGTGAATATACACTAAATGTGTATATTCACGGATGGACTAAGGTATATTCACAATATAAAATATTTTCTGCAAAATTCCATTCGATTTACATGAAAAAATATAATAAACTTTCTGTAAAAGTTGTGTATTTTTACATCGATTTTTTATAGTGTAGATTAAGATTATAATATATTGAGTACTTGAATGGTGAAACTGGGAATGTTGCGTCCTATAATCATTATTAACATATATTACATTATGATAATAATAATAAGATGATGAGCAAGCAATATCTACATTGAAGATTCGTTCGGTTTTTTTTTGTTATTATATTTCTATAATAAACAAACATATCATAAGATATGTAACGGCTTATATGTATTAAATTCATTGATTTATCATTCGGTTCTGCCAAGGTACCGCTCCGTCATTGTTGAAATATTTGCAGTATTTGTCCCTTGCTGCTATTTGAACTCTATGTTCCATACCAGAAATGTCCATAAGACTAGCACTTTGCGTATTTCTCCAGTTTCCAGGAATTACTGTACGATAAAACATCTTCATAGTCAGTTAGTCCAAAAGGTATATATGCAGCACCTGTTTTTCTCATATGCCTAGGCCTGGAAAGCCTACAGTTGAAGATTTTCTCTTGGTATGTGAAATTCCGTTTGCTATATGGCTTCAGCAAATATGGTTTAAGTGCAAACGCACTGTCGCCTACAATTACTGCCTCAGATGGAATGTTCAACAATTTATTTTCAATGGCAGTTAGTAATGAACAGTTATTAAAAACACTTCCATCTGATGATCTTCCTTTAGCCCCTACATCAATATATGTAAAGCAGTAGTCATGATCTACTAAAGCTAGTAGAATGACACTGAAGTCGTGCTTATAGTTAAAGTAATCGGAGCCAGAATTAACAGGTGCCTTTATAATAACGTGTTTGCCATCTACTGTTCCCATACAATTTGGAAAGTTCCACTTTTTTTCAAATCCCTGCATTATGTTTCGCTATTGTCCTTTGCTATTTGGTACCTTAAAAAAATATACCTGCATAATATACTTTTTTCTAGAGTTTCGCGATTTAGAAATTAGCGACAGAGAAAGTGATAAATTTTATTTCCTCATACTTATTTTTATAAATTCTTCCAAACAGATATACAATTCATCCAATACGTTTGGTAAAAATTTACTTATTGTACTTTTTGGCACTTTGAAAAGATATTCCAGACTTTCGAAACTATCGCCAGTGACTAAAAATCTAAGTGTAATTTCTGATTTTTGAATTTTTGAAGATAAACATTCTAGAAAGAATGTAAATTGATCCTTGTACATTCTCAATAAATTTTTGAAATCTTCTGGATATTTTGTACTTAAACTATTTTCGATAAATGCTGATACTCCAGTAATATTTCTTTGTAAAATCCAGTCTCTCGTCCACCATCGTCTTTTATTTCTCGTTCTTTTCTTCACAACATTTGAATTATTATTTTTCAGTTCATTTTTGATTCGCACACAACAATTGTTGCTTCTAGCACAGGTGCAGCCATTGCAAGTATTTCAACGAACTGTTTCACTACTGTAAAAATAGAGCAGTGTAAACAGTTCACGACACGACTGAACGCGAGCGTGTAAATACGAAACGTTTCGAGCGTGGCTTACGATAGTGATTCACGACCAGTGCCAACGCGGCTTTAGAGTTCGGGCTACAAATTCGATGGTCGTGGGTTCGATTCCCCGTGTATAAACTTTTTTTTAAATATTTTTTTCAATTTTTATATTATACCAATTTACCAATTAATTGTAAGCAAAGAGGTGAATAATTTATTTTATCTACAACCACTATTAAAAGTGACGTTTATAGCACAGTTTACTCGAGTTAAAAATTTAACTTTATAACACTGAGTGTTATAAATGACAGATCAGTTTTATAAAATAGATATATAGATATATTTGTCAAAATTAAAATGAACAACGATATGCATTTATCATGACAAATTATAATTTTGTTCTGTCAAATAGCAAATGTCAAATATAAATTTAAGACCTTCTCCTTAAGAAATCTGTTGATTTTAGGAGATTTGTACTGTGGTTGTAGATAAAATATTGTATGATACACGTGTTAAAAGTGATTTTATTTTGCTCGCAAAATAAAATGCCACTTTTAACACTTGTATCATAAATAACTATTATTTATTTATTTATTCTACAAATTCGATGGTCGTGGGTTCGATTCCCCGTGTATAAACTTTTTTTTAAATATTTTTTTCAATTTTTATATTATACCAATTTACCAATTAATTGTAAGCAAAGAGGTGAATAATTTATTTTATCTATAACCACTATTAAAAGTGACGTTTATAGCACAGTTTACTCGAGTTAAAAATTTAACTTTATAACACTGAGTGTTATAAATGACAGATCAGTTTTATGAAATAGATATATAGATATATTTGTCAAAATTAAAATGAACAACGATATGCATTTATCATGACAAATTATAATTTTGTTCTGTCAAATAGCAAATGTCGAATATAAATTTAAGACCTTCTCCTTAAGAAATCTGTTGATCTTAGGAGATTTGTACTGTGGTTGTAGATAAAATATTATATGATACACGTGTTAAAAGTGATTTTATTTTGCTCGCAAAATAAAATGCCACTTTTAACACTTGTATCATAAATAACTATTATTTATTTATTTATTCGCAAAAGGCGTAGAAAAGGTAAAAAATTGGAATTTCAGACTCATCATCAAGGTATTGTGATTAAAACGAATACGAAAATACTTTGTACTTGAAAATTCAAAACTTTGTTCATTGACATCCAATGATTTACATGTGTCGGGATGATATTTATCGTCGAAGCTGGGGAAACAATAATTTTTACTGCATCTTGCACAAATTATAAACAGCCCAGCAGCTTGACCGTGAGAGTTTAATAATTTTAATGGTCCAACCATCCGTTGCTAATCACCCCACTAACAAATATGCACGTTTAGTGCTATTTGATATTTTTATGAATAAATATTAATTGCGAAATGAATAATATAAAAATTGAGAAAAAGATAGAAAAAAAAAGATTACACACGGTGAATCGAACCCACGACCATCGAATATTTAGCCCGAAAATTTTTCAAATTAGAAAACTTTTATTATGTGTTATGTAATACATTGTTTACAATTATTTGTATTACAATTTTATTTACAGTAGCTTATTATAACTCTTAGCCAAGTGGGCTTTATTTACAACATTAATTTAATATTATTTCTTTAGACATTTTTATTTACATATTTACAAGTGGTTTTATGGTTCGTTATTACATTTATAATATTTATGTATAACTTTTCTCTTCTAATGGGCTTATGCCCTAAATTGTTCTATAATTATTATTTTGTCAGCCTAGTTAAAGAACTCCATATTATGGTAAGGGAGTCTATGTTTTAGCTTGAAGCTTAAATTGTTATTTCTAGTGTTTATGATTTCAGACAGGAGAATGTTATTCAACTGGCAATTGTAGAATTTGTTGCTGATTTCATTTATATGATCTGCTATAGGTAGAATTTGACACTCATGATGCAAATTGGCGATTTTTGTGTATCGGTTTTTGTTGGTAATCAGTCGCATGCACCTACTTTGTATCCTATGGATTGCATTTATGTATGTCTTAGCTGCACCACACCAAACGGGTGCAGCATAAGTTAATATGGGTCTGATAATGGATGTATATATCAATCTTTTATTCTTCGGGGAGGTGTACTGGGATTTTAGGAACGGATAGAGTGTTCTGATGGCCGCATTTGCTTTTTGGATTGTTTCCTTTATATGCTCGCCAAATGTTAATCGTTTGTCAAAGTAGACTCCAAGTGATTTGACCTTGATACTTGTTGGAACTGATTTTCAATTTTTAGTGGTGTGAAGACTTTTGGTGGTTTCCTTTCCTAATAAAAACAATATTTTTTATCAAGTGAAGGTAAACAAATATGATGATATTATCTATTACGTTTTGTATTAGTCGTTTCCTTGGCAAGTGTGTGAATGGTTCGTTGATTTTGAAGGGTATATTTTTATAAGGTTCTGAACATTTAATACTTTCTACTGGGCCCTCATAACTTCCAATTTCTTCTTCAAGTTTTTCTAGTGCCCTGATAGTTCTTCACATTAATTTATCAGCTCTTGACATTGTAGTTAGTCGAGTTTGAAGTGCATTTGATAATAAGGATATTTCTTCTACAATATCCAACATAACAGCAAGATCATACAAGAATTTTTCATCAGCCATTCGATTAGCCATGCCAGCAAATTTTTTATTTTGTGAAAAATATGAATACAGTGCCGGATATCCTTTCCACACAGCTTTAGCAGCTCTCAAACTAAATGCAGACCATCTTGGTCCAAAAACTCGCCCAAATTTTATAATCTCTATTTCTAAATCGCTAGCGATTTGTCGAATGTCATTTTGATTTTTGTTGGATTTGTGGTAAATAGTGTATATCTCATTTAAGAAAATTTTTGATTTATTGGTTAAATTTTTGATTTATTTGGTTAATATCTTTAATAGAGTCATTTAACGCCAACTGTAATCTATGACTTAAACAGTGCCAAATAATAATGTTTAGAAAAAGTTTCGCTAGTTGGATAGTTACACTAGATGCTTTTCCCAGAAGTACGCTAGCCCCGTCACAACAAATTCCAATTAAATTTTCAGTTAGAAACTCATTCTTGTTCAAACATTCTAAAAGTGATCAAGAATCTTTTCTGCCGTGGTGTTCTCAAGCTCTCTAAGATCGATAAAAACAGTTACGGGATACGGACATAAATTCATAGCACATTTTAAATATATTACTAGTACTCTTCTCTTTGCTATTGTAGATGCTTTGTATAGTAATGCCGATTCTGGCTCACTTGTCATTTGTGCGCATGCGCAAAGGCGGGAAATTCAAATTCCGCAAATATCAGTGGTACCAACTGAAAACCATCATTTTTTGTGGTTCATCAATTCTACGCATGTCTACTTGAGTATTGAAGGTATATATACTGCAGCGAAATGTTGAAATATTCATTTGATTTTTTCTCAAATCCGTCTACTTTAAGAGATATTTTGAAAAAACTGTAATTTCATGAAGAAATAATATTCAAAGGCCGTGCGGCACGTGTTCTTGTTGTCCAAAAAAAAAGAAAAAAATTCCCCCGTATTTTTTCATCAAAAGGAACGTTTTTTTAGGGTGGCTGACAAAAAATAATTTTTAACGACCACCCTAATATATATATAATGACATTGTCCAGCAAAGGGACATCACCCCTTTAAAATAAAGTCTATTGAAACTAATTGAGAATAGTAAAGGTTATGTGGGTTCCATTTCTCTCTAATCAAATAATTCAGCGCATGTTGAATGGGAAAAGCGTGAATGAGACTGTGTAGTTTTCTTAATACAATGTTTATTTTAACTGATTAAGATTTTTTACAATGGAATTGATATTGTCGAATTTCTTTTTTGCTTTCAGCAGAAGTTCACTCCGCTGCTTCTGCTCAGCGAGGTGCTTCTGTTGAAGCATCTTGAATCTTTCTTCTGCCTCAGTATTTTTTCTCTCGATCTCCTCTATCTGGTGTTGGAGGCTAGGCAGTAATCTTTGTTCGATTTGGTTGAGTAGATCGTTCACAATTCCTTGTTGGGTGTTGGGAACTTCATCACCCTCCTCCTGACCAAAGAGCTCTTTGATCAGAGCGAGGTTCTTCCCTCTGTAAATAAATCATATTTATATGTTAAGAAAATTAAAAAGTGAATATGCGGTACAATCAGACTTACTTAGATCGTGGATGTCGTTGATGATGTTGCAGTTGTGGTTCTTGTTGGGGCTGTTGTGGTGGTTGTTGTTGATGTTGTTGTTGTTGTTGCAGCTTTGGTTTTCGTTGTTGTTGTCTCTGTTGTTGTTGGTTCCTTGTTTTTCTTCTAGGGTCCTTAGATCTGTGATAAATATCACAAGGTGATTAGATATTTGAAATGAATTGCTAGTAGTCATTTACTTACTTTTTTGGAACAGTTCCAACGAACTCATCATCAGACAACAGTTCCTGCTCACCATCCTGCTTCTTAATCAGGCTTAGCTTGGATTTCTTCGGTGGAGGAGGTTGGACCTTCGATTGTTGTGGCGGCGGTTGTACCAACGATGATGGTGGTAGTAGTGGTGGTGTCAGTAGAGGCATTGATTTATTCCTATATCCAAGACTTTTGTTCAGCCATTGCTTTGAAGCAAGTTACAAATGAAAATTTACTGCTTATTGACTCAATTTAATTCACTTTCCATTAATACTTTCAAAGAAGTTGGAAATCAATCAACAGCAATTAATTTTCAAATTTAAATAAATCAATTACTAAAGTACTTACTGTGTAGTAGTAATGGTGATATCTTCCCCATTAAAATGTTGGAGGAATTGTTTTATGTCGATGTCTTCAAGGATATCCACTTTTGACATGGTGCACACACTAATAAGGCAAACACTAAATGATGAACTCATTGAGAGCACTTCCAGCTTTATACGTTTTTTTCGCAAATTCAGCAAATTCTCTTCTGTCTCTTTCTATCACACATGAATATAGTACGGTTATTGTCACTAGTCCCCAAACAAACGAAAATGTAAAAGCAACTTGGTTCTCACGGGAAACTAGTTTTACAAAGAGAGGAAGCGGAGAAAATCC
>JAEDXX010000665.1:0-16124 GCA_021725515.1 Epicauta chinensis
TTTTTTTATTTTTTTTTATATTTTTTATTTTTTTATATATATTTTATATTTTTTTTGTATTTTTTTATATTTTTTATTTTTTTATGTTTTATTTTTTTATGTTTTATATATTTTATTTTATATATTTTATATTTATTATATTTTATTTTTTTTTATATATATTTTTTTTTATATTTTTTTATATATATATATATTTCTATATATATATTTTTTATTTTATATATATTTTATTTTATTTTATTTTTTTTTATTATTTTTTTTTTATATTTTTTTTTATATTTTATTTTATTTTTTTATTGTTTTTTTTATTTTTTATATATTTTTTTTTATATTTTTATTTTTTTATTTTTTTATTTTTTATTTTTTTTTATTTTTTTTATATTTTTTTTTATTTTTTTATTTATATATTTTTTATTATTTTATTTTTTAATATATATATATATTATTTATATTATATTTATATATTTTTTTTTTATATATTTTATTTTATTTTTTTTGTTTTATATTTTTATATATTTTTTTATTTTATATATATTTTTTTATTTTTTATTTTTTTATATTTTTTTTATGTATATATATATATTTTTTTTTATTGTTTTTTTTTTTATTAGTCGCAACGACGGAGATACAATTTTGAAAATTATCGAAAGAGCAGAAGAACGAAAGGATTCCTTAGGAGAATTGGTCAAAGATTGTGTACTTTATGTGTATGACTTGATCGCAGTTGAAGCAAAGTATCATACCGTTTTCTATTCCAATTTCTAAAATCGAGCACCATCTACTCAGAATAAGCCTCGCGAAGAAAATTAAGCTGCTCAAGCAATGAAGGAGATTGTTTGTTAAAATGAAAAATGAAATGTTATAATTAAAAATGAAGATTCGCAATTTAGATTGAAAGTCGAGCTTAAAGATGTCTTACGGAGTATGTACCAGATGAGAAGACTGTTACGGCAAGAGTTCAATAAAAATATTTAACTGATATAGGAATTACCAGAAACGTAGGATCATTTACTATCATATATTCTCGTGACACGCACACTAATATAATATATTATCAAAAACTTGTCTGAGTGCTGCGCTCTCTCCACCCTCTATCTTAAAAACGGTTGAACTCATTAAAAAATGTTAGGAACGAAATTTGTCGCAAATCTTATGCTCTACAATTCTTATAATAGATGCTAACATCATTGGAGCTGTAGAAACCTAGACAGAACCGATTCTTGTCATCTTTTACCATGAATAACTTAAGGCGCAGACACAAGATTTTATGAGACTTTTGAGAACTTTTAGAACACCAAAATAAAGGTGTATACAAGTTTCCAGCTTATTATCTCTCATTCCGAGGTTGTACCCTTTGTTTTACTAATTTGACTGGACTAAAATACATAATAAGTAAAGAGCGGATTGAAGGTCATCTGGCGAGATTTACAACGTTCGAAATGCACCATTGGCGTAGTTATTTTTTAATGCATGTATTTACATAGATTTATAAGAAAAGACACGTAGAACAAATCAACAAAAATGTGTTCATAATTTTAAAGTTTTTTTTAAATTTATTTTTGTCAAAAATTGTTGTTTTTTAAAATTTCCTATGTTGGAATCATCAGTTTGTTGTCTCTGACGAGCCGCTTTTAAAGAATGAGAGAGAGCGACCAGAATTTCATAGAAATGCAGTACAACTAGGCACCTGTTTTTTCGCCGTAACGTCACGACGTCACGGTAGCAGTTCAACTGGTCCACTGCTTCTTTACGTTTGGACACTATTAGTAAAGGAAAGCGTTTCACAAGAAATGATAGACTATGCAAGTACAACAGCTGTAGCCGATACGCTCTATACGAATTTGTCAGGAGACTAGAATTTGCCTTGCTCCATCTTGGAGCTGATATCCGCCCATTAATAATAAGATATCCAGTTACTTTGATTTCTTAAGTCATTGCGACTACTATATTGATTGATTTAGTACTAAAACACTAAAGTTTTTACTGTTTTTAGTACTAAATAAAACGTTTACACAATGCAAGTGGCTTAATTTAATGACTTGCTTAAGTTACTTGCTTTAGTTACTGTCCCCGTGTTAACTGACCTACAGAGACGTCAGCTTTGAAAGTCTCAATATTTTTACCTCTATTGTAATGTGTGAATTTCCAAAACTATTACCTTAAATGTGCTCCGCACGCTCTTCTGGATTCATAACTGACAATTTAAGTCTTTTCTTTTGAGAATACAAACAAATCTTTAAGAACACAAACAGAGTTTTATAATAGTGATGCTACTGAAAATCCATTATTTTGCGTAATAAAGTCTATAAACCATTTTCAAGGTTTCTACTGAAATCTTTGAAATAGTTGTTTCAATTTCCTCAAACTAAATTCTAAAATTTCCCCAGTTCTCTCCGCTGGATCATCGCCAAACATTACAATCGCTACAACAAATACAACTTTCACCAATATATCATCGATATTTTCGACTCCCATTGATTTCGAATTAGAAATTGGTGAAATATGTGGTGCCAATTTTTGTCCAATCAATACAAATGATAATAAAACCCAACAACCGCCACCAACTCTTCAGCCACCGGAACCATCAAAAATCCAACTGATTGCTATTATCTATTTGGCTTGTATGATTCTGGCTTGTTTGATTACTGCATTTGGGGTCGACTCGATGGATCGGTAAGGAAAACAGACTGAAGGTTAGTTTTCCTTAAAATTAAAGTAAATTTTTAGATACGCAAAAGGCAGAAAAGGTAGTGGAAGCGGCTTATCCGGGTTTCGATTATTAGCAGTCACTTTGAAACAACTCGGTAATCCTTATCAAATATTAATTTTGCCAATAACGATGTTTATTGGAGCTGAACAAGCATTTATAGCCGCTGACTTTAACGCTGTAAGTTTGTTTTGTACGCAAATTTTCATCCCTGAATTCAATTAATTTTTCACAGGCTTTTGTTGGTTGCGGTTGGGGTATCAGCAATATTGGTTTCGTTATGATTTGTTTCGGTGTCTGTAATGGAATTGCATCGATTTTCATTGGAAGTATTAGGAAAATCACCGGCCGCAGACCGATCATCTATTTCGCTTTACTATTACATGCCGCCTTAATTATAACATTATTGAATTGGCAACCGAATGCATCGAATAAGTTAGTTTTCTTTGCAATCTCGGCTTTATGGGGTACGTGCGATGCAATTTGGCTCGTACAAATTAACTGTAAGTATGAAAATATTCATTAAATTGTAAATTTATTCGATTAAATCCACACGACAGGAATTAAACGTTTGATTTTATAAAAACTTGATTAGCCGTATTTATTATTTATATGAATGCAATTTAAATTGTAAATTAATAAAATGCAAGCCTGAAGCGTTATTTAGAGGATTATCAGAATCGATTTTAACAATTTTTAGAATATAAAAACGAAACTAATTATCGAAGCTTTAATTGAAACAGGCCATATACCTATAGCTTTAATCTATACTTTTTTTTGCAGCACTCAGTGGTATTTTGTCGCCGGGTAATGAAGAAGCAGCTTATAGTAATTTCCGTCTATGGGAATCTACAGGATCCGTTTTAACCTACGCTTATAGTCCATATTTATGCACAGATATTAAATTATATTTATTATTAGGCTTATTAGTAGTTGGTGTTTCGGGATATTCAACAATTGAATTTCTACAATACAAACACAAACAGAATTGCAGTGGCAACATAAGTACAAAATCTGAGCTTAAGTCGAAATCAAGAGAAATAGCTGATTAGTTAAGAACTCTACGTATTCTTGTAAATAACTAAATAACTACGTATGATCTCTTCAGTTTCAATCTGTAATTAATATTAACGGTTTCGGAAATATGCATAAAGAAGGTTTAATGATTTTCGGTGTCTTGTTTTTTTGCTACCTTTTTTCTATCTAGTTTTAAAAGTTTAGTTATTGGAAACATGCGACGATCAATCTTTATGGCAATAAAAAAACTAAAGGGTGCTTACGACTTTCAAACAGCCTTCGTAAGTTCTTTACAATTCTTGTATTGTCGCGACACTCTTTTATTATTACAGTTCGTAACTTTATATTCGAAAACAAGGAAAAAAACAAAAACAAAAAATAGTGAATTTATGTTGTGCTTATGAATACGATAACGGGTTAATTTTTGATGGGAAATCCAAAACGTTCTAGCTTGATTTTGGATTTTTCAAAACACAAAACCAATTAAAGACACCCACAACTTGACCTTCTCAATTTACAGACAGTCTCTCAATTCGTGTGCGACATTATTTTGTCGTATGTTCTAATCTAAATTGTATCTACAATGTCCTTGTCGTTCACACTTTTATCAATTTCGAAAATTCTTCTAACATTAATTGACGGAAATTTGAATCGATTAACACAATCAAAACAACTATTAAATGGAGTTGTGATCGGTTTTCCCAGGATGAAAAGATTCGGATTCCTCATCGGGGTCTTGATTGGGATTCCCTCATCTTCTTGGATTCTTATTTTGATTATTTGTTATTCACATTATTCAAATACCTGCTTGAAACCTGTTTCGTTAGTGCGCGGAAATTTTGTTTGCATATTCATCATCCAACACCGATTTAAATAATCCTTTATTCTTCTATGGTAATTAATCAATTATTTGATTTCTCACTTATCTAAAACAAGTGGGAGTTTGCTTTGATCGATCGGATTGTCGCTAAAAACGGCATTTCGATCCGTAAATCGGGTTTCGATTTAGTAAAGTGATGCAATTTTAAATTTTCTACTCTTATCCAGAAGATATAAAATTTCTCTTCTAGAGGAAATTGTTGGAATAGCTGCATAACATACTGTTGAAAGCTTATAAATACGGTTTGTACCGTCACCGGAACAGCAATAATCTTGGTAATATTGAGACAGAATAATTCGATTTTTCTTTCTGTAATATATTTATTTATTAAAGAGAATGGTGTTTCATGCACACGGGCATCTCGTCCGGTCGAAATAGGAGGTGGGGTTGTCTTATTAAACGTTTTTTCCCCAGCCAAACAGAGGTATTTCTTCAAATCAACTCGACCAAATTATTTTCAAATAAGAAAAAACGCATTCAACGGTTCTACAAGATTCTTCGGTAAGTTTTTTTTTTTTGTTTAAATAAATTAATATTAATTCAAAATGTGTTGCCACCGTTTAATGCATTCTGTGTAATTCGATTTTAATGAACATTGAAAATGGAACGCTCGTTAATGTAGTTGGCTCAATTTCCATGTTAAGGGTAGTTTTATTCAAATTTTCTGATTCGAGCAAAATGCCATTTATATTAGTCATAAAAAGGAGAGATTTATTGTGAATTGAACCGTAAAAATTGAACAATAATAATGTCTTTGAAAATGAATGAAAGTACATAAGGTCTATGTGTGTAGTCAAGGTTTCTTCAATTTACACACCCACATATCGATTTCTGCCCTTCAATCGATACTTTCGACCATTGTTCTTGCCAAATTCTGGATCAATTCACAGATTATGCGATAAAATCCAATTGCTAAATGTTCTTTTATCGACACTAGCTGTCGATCAAGACAACAAATTTGCATGCAATTTATTTAAATCTAATTGACAAACACCTGGCAATTATTTGATTAGGATATACGTTTCTTTCAATTAACTACTACATTTTTTTTTAACTTGGTAGACATATGTGGACAAGGTCAATGTTGGTATTATTTTGTTTTGTTACGAGCGTAACATTCACCAAAAGCCGCTCACACAAAGTTTTGTGTGTAAAACAACCAATTTTCTTAGAATTTTAAATTGTCGTCAGTATTACGGAAATTTCATGAGAAGTCCCCCGACTTATCATAATTGTCAACGTATTATTATTTTTTTGTCGAATTACTTCCATTCGTAAGTAGTTTTGACCTTCAATTGATATATGAAAACTAGTTTAAATTCTTATTTAATAAGATTTTGTTGTTATAAAAAGTAAACTAATTAAGAATTACATACGAGTAGATAATAGGATTTACACTAGTCAAGGATATTTTATTAAATAACTTTTATGTTAATCAGTTTTCAAGATCCGGGGGACAATGTTTTGATTAAGAGAGTTCCTTGAGCAATTAGCAATGTCGAATTCCGAGTTTTAAGTAGCAGTAGTGGTATTTCTGGACTTTCGGAAGTTGATGCAAGCAATGTCTGAGTTTTTAGCAGAACATTCGTCTGAGGGTACAGCTGCGGCTCCTAATCCACAATCCAGATCTTTAGTTTGCTCATATATTCTTTCTAAACGTCTCTCCTCATATTTGGGGCGAATTTCTATAATAAAACCCATCATCGGTGAATGACTCGAATAATACGTTAGCCCAGTTGTCTTCAATACCTGTGCGATATTTAACACTAACTTCTGGGAGAACTATTATTCGTATTATTATTCTTGAGGTCCAAAAGTTTCAGTGGAATTAGTTTACGAGTCTAGCTGCAGGGTTTGCATGTTATCAAGCAAACTAACAAAAAAGTGGATCAGATCTCATCACTTGCGAGTCTACATTAAATAACTCGACAGATGGAAAATTCGATAATAGCAATAAATGTTTTTCTGTTACAGTTAAATTCATAACAAGTTTAACATCAGTCGAGTCGATTTTACATTACTTTATAGTGTAATTATATTTATAAACGTTATGTAAACTTTTACATTTTTTTCTTGTTTACTGGCCGAATTTTTGTTTTTATATTCCAATAAAGGACCTTGATAATAAATTTTTTCTTATAAAATAAAAACTTTTGGTTCACATCAAGCATAACTAATTATGATGAATTTTTCCTATTCTTCTATTTACATTGGAAATTTTCGGTTAATAAAACAATCCAATCATATTTCATTTTATAATATATCCAAATATAAAACAATTGACAGAAAAAAACGTTCAAGGGTAACATTTACGTTACGCATATAGAAAATCTTGAAAAATTAAAAAAATGAGGAATTTAACAGACATCACAGATTGTTATCCATTTCTAAACAAATAAAGAACTAATTTATTTGTTACAATTTGAAATAAGGTTTGTTTAAAGGTTTAAACACTGATTTTTTGACTATAAATGCGTTTATTTCTAATTCGTATGATGTTTCGGACGACTAGTATCACCGTCCGTTAACAAATAAATTCTGTATTTGATAACGAAATTGAAAGAAGATCTTATAATTATTAAAAAGATAATTCACTCATGGCCAAATGATATTGCAAGTGCAAAAAAACAAAAAATTCTTATACAAAAGATATATTAAAGATCCGGGCACATAAAACGCAATAATTTTTGAGCAATTTCTAAAGATTAGTGTTGTATAATTATTTATAATACGTATGCGGTTTGGATATACAAAATTGCACTTCCAGTTCATTACTGCTTACGAGGAGGGGATGCCACTGGGTTTACTTGATGTTGTCTTTGATAATTTCCATTTCAATGAATTTGGTCACAGACGCGGTTCATTGTAGATTATTTCGGCTTCCGACCATTGAATCTCGTGTTGGTTATTAAACAGATACTCCCCTACACCTGATTATGACATTTTATCCCGGCGTGTATATGTTTTGTATTCTTTTTAACGCAGTCATTTAAGCAAAAAGAAGCGTTCAACCTCGGAATCAGAGATAATAAGCTGAAAACTCGTATACACCTTTAATTTGGCGTTCTAAAAGTTGTCTCAAAAGTCTCATAAAATCTTGTGTCTGCGTCGTAAGTTATTCTGCGCTCTCTCCGTTCTCTATATCAAAGACGGTTAAGCGTATGAAAAAATGTTTGGAATAAAATTTGTCGCAAATTTTATGCTCTACAAGTCTTATGATAGATGTCAACATCATTGGAGCTATAGAAACCTAGATAATCGCGAAGAACCGATTCTTGTCATCTTTGACCATGAATAACTTACGACGCCGACGCGAGGTGTATACAACATTCCAGCTTATTGTCTCTCATTCGTTTTGTATCCCCGATGTAGATTTCACCACATTCACAAGATACTATATAAATTCCTCATACCTTATTTGTTATTTTGTCCTGTTGATTTGTCTTACAATTAGTGCGTAGGCTTCTGATTGTATGCTCGGTCTTAAAGACTATTGTATACTCGAAACGCTCAATCGACGGAGTAGCCAAACGGCACGTGTTCAGTACCAAGATGCAGCCCTATGCACACAGGCGAAATTTTTACTTTTTGTAGTCTTGACCATAGACAACTCTTGGCAGTCTCGTTATTGCTATCTTGCCTGCTTCGTGCTCTTGTGTTTCTGTGTTCCTGTGGTTTATTTCAATTTTATTATCGAACTTTATTAGCGAAACAATTCAGCTAAGCTTAAAAAGATTTTTGCAATTTTTATCGCCAAAAAACAAATTTTTCGCTGAGTTAGAGCTATTTGTTTATAAGCGCACGCGCTCCGCGGTTCAATTTTTCATTAAAAAATTCATAACTCGTAAACTATTGGTCGTAGAGAGGTCTTTTTTAAAAATTTTGTTCATTATTCCTTTCTCTAAATTTCATACGCAGCATGTCTCGACTAATTTTCATTAGTTTACGAGACATTTTAATCTAAAGCTAAGATCTATGTAGTTTTCTGAGAATTTAAAAAAAGAAAATTTGGAGTATCTTCTTTGGAAGTCCTAAACAAACCTCATATTATTTCTGTGGCGACTGGACTATTAATTAGGAAAATTTTTACAGCTAAAATTGATAAAACCTAAAAATGAGATTTCTTAAAAGTCTTAACTCGAATAGGCCGACACGGCCGCTTATAAAAATTATATGTGCTTAATTTTGTTCTATGGGATCCTAAAGAACAGTCCCTCAAAGTTACAGCAAAATCTAAGATTAGTGCGCTTTTACAATCAGACGATTTCACATGGAATGACCCATTCTATAATTACGTATATACAGCCAACTGCCTATTTTGTGTACTTTTTATTTTTATTTTATTTATTAATATACCGATAGATTTTTTCTTTCAGTATTTTTCAACTTACCATTTATTTTATCAGAAATTATTTCAATAAATATTATCGCTTATTCTCGACTACAGAAATTTGACCGTACAGTGTAAATCAGGCTTTTCATGAAGTTGCACGTGAACACGCTGTGAACACCTCGTGTCTACTCTGTCTCTTCGCCGGATGGAGAATAGTTGCTGGAAATTCATCGTTTTTTTTTGTTGTCCCTGTTCATGTTACCGTTTGTTTTTCTGTGAATGTTGATGACATCCTCATTTGTTTTGGCGTTTAAGTCTGTTTTTATATTACTTATTTTCTTGCTTAAGCTTTCCATATTGTACAAGAAGTACAGGCTGCGTATAATTCCGCGTTTGGTCCCCATGCTGTAATTGGAGTCGTAGTTCAAGTATTGGGCAATGTGTGAAGCTTTTCTACAACAGTCGTGTTAATACTTCCATTTCGATGATTCACCGCCACATCGATGGAAACGATGTAGTAAAAGGTTGAGTTGGTCATTATTACCTTCCCATATCAGAAAAGTGTGATCTCGACCATAATTTTGTTTTTTTTTTGATGCTGTGTTATTGCATGCTCTTCAAACGACTCCATGTAAATTTTTGTCCATCGAGAGACGGTCATCCTGGTCCTAGAAATTGTCTTTTTCTTGGCAGCAGGTATTTCGTAAACAACATTCCAATAGTTTTATAACTCCGGTGAGAGGAAGTAAAGATGGGTCATTCGCTAGTTTTGTCAAGAGTTTTTTTCCTTGCAAAAGCTGGATAGGTAGTAGGATCTTTTACAGTCGAGTTTTCAATTATATCTCGCCACTTCTGTTAACACAACAAAGCAGTCAATAGAGAAAGAGAGACATAATGTGTTAAACACATTTTGTATGTTTTCAATCTCGACTTGTAGAACGGAATTTCTACGATTTACTGTGAAAGAAAATTTCTATTAGAATATCGACCGAAAGGAAACGAATTGTAGAAGCGGCCCTTAATGCTACAAAATTTACTAAGGATTTTGTAGGTCTTTGGGCTCTATCATTGTAGTAATATAATCTTTATTTACAATATACAACGAATCGACATATAGAAGTAAGAACTGGCAAGTAATTCAAAAATTCAAGTTTAAAACTTTGCCAACCCATCCAGGAAACTGATCGCCATTATTCAATATAAATTATATCTACATATACATACAGACATAGATATGAGGCCATTGCACGAAATAACGTACACGAATTAATTTAGAAACGTAGGCAACACATGGTTTGCAAGTGGCTTAAAAGGTATCTTCGATTTTTTTAAGATCACCGTTAGGTGTTGTAATAAAAGCTTTATTACAGATTGGATCAAGAAAATTAGCTCTATATATTTGATTGAAAATTGATAATAATCTGCGTTGCATGTAAACTTTTTTGTTAATTTTTAAAACATTCAAGATTTTGTATACGTTTGATGTAATTGTGGGCTTTTAGCGTTTTTTGAGTTAATTTTTCTGCATTTATACACCTATGCTAAATATAATATTGTGCTGATGGCTGGCGACCGAAACTTTTTTCTGATTAATTTATAAATTTGTTCTTATTGATTTTTATAGAGCTCTATAATGGATGCGAAATTCCAAAGGGTGAAAACTGGCGAGCACGATGCATCACAGTATGGTCGATATGAGAGTCTACGTATATGGAAGAATGTACTCGTTATCGGTTTTGCTTTCATGTTACATTTTACTGCCTTCTGGGGTGCTTCAAATTTACAAAGCTCAATAAATGCCGACGACGCCCTCGGCACATTCACCTTAGCCGCAATTTATGGTTCATTGATTCTGTCGAACATATTTTTACCAGTAATAGTGATCAGGTAAAATATATACATACGTAGGAAAAAAACAATTTAGATAAAGTGAGTGATGTAATGAAAAATGTTGGACAATCAATAGCATAGTGAAATTGAATCGTCATTAGAACAATTTATCTACCATTGGAAACTTTCCATTAGTTTCGCCTGTAAATTGATCGTTTAGTAAAAAATTTGATAAACCTTTTGATAGACACTTCTGTGTAATCATCACATGAAAAATACATGTAATTTACACAAATTACACTGATTAGACTACTGAAAGTTTCCAAAGCTAGACTGATTAGAAGGTACGTTTTGTAATTGTGCGTCACAAATGGCTAATAGTGATAACTGTATTAAATTCGTGGATTTATATAAAAGAATCATTACACAATCACTTAGGCTTATCTCTTAACCAAGTTGTTGTTGCTCTACATAACGATAAAAGGTACTTTATATCTTCGGCAAGGCCTGGGGGTATAGCGTCATAAAAAATTATACTGAAGTTGACTGCAGTGGCGTAGCGAACATAACTGGAGCCCGGGGTACGACACTTTATTGGCGTTCCCTTCTCCTTCGCCATAATCACAAATACCCAACCACGATTATACAAAATGCTATATTTAAAATTTAAATTAATCTTTTCCCAAATGAATTTTCCAGAATTTGGTCAAAGCACCAATCGAAATTTTCCAGCAAAACTTGTTTGCATTGGAGAATATTTGGCGCGCGAGGCATTATAGAACCCCTTACCCCTTTCGCTACACCACTGCTTGTTGTTGCTATTATAGATGTGCATTTTTTTTTGAATTTCTAGATGGCTTGGTGTGAAATGGACCATTGCTCTATCATTTATTGCGTACATGCCATTCATGATGGCACAATTCTATCCAAAGTTCTACACAATGATACCAGCCGGCTTGGCTGTTGGTTTCGGTGGTGGTCCATTATGGTGTGCCAAATGTACGTATTTAACCGTCATCTCGGAAGCTTATGGCCAGATAACTGGTATAACAACAGAAGTGGCTGTAACACGATTCTTTGGCGTGTTCTTTATGTTCTATCAATTCTCACAAGTTTGGGGCAATCTCATCAGTTCAGCAGGTGAATTTTTTATAAACTCCACTAAATATTTCTACACCACCACAATTGACTATTCTTCAACGCCTACTGTTAAAATAAAATATACTGAATGTAGGAACGTTGAAGAAATTCCCAGATTTCAAAGCAAAAATAGATTCTGTTACTCGTTTTATATTTGATAAAAACTTTAAATTTTCATTCTTCCGGATTCTAACACTCATCCCTAAATCACTCAGGTGAAATTGAACTATTCATGAAATAATCATTTCAATTTCCTCAATTTTCCAAACTAAATTCTAGAATTTCCGCAGTTCTCTCGTCTGGATCAACGCCAAACATTACCGCCACTACAACGAATACAACTTTCACTAATGCATCATTGATATTTTCAACGACTCCCCTTGATTACGAATTAGAAATTGGTGAGATATGTGGCGCCAACTTTTGTCCAATCAATACAAATGTTAATAAAACCCAACAACCACCACCAACACTTCAACCACCGGAACCATCAAAAATCCAATTGATTGCCAGTATTTATTTGATTTGTATGATTCTGGCTTGTTTGATTGTTGCATTTGGGGTCGACTCAATGAATCGGTAAACTCGAACATACTCAAGATTGCTGTTTCTTTAAATAAAACTGATTTTGTAGATATGGAAAAGGCAGAAAAGGTAGTGGAAGTGGCTTATCCGGATTTCGATTACTAGCAGTCACTTTGAAACAACTCGGTAATCCCTATCAAATATTAATTTTACCAATAACGATGTTTATTGGAGCCGAACAAGCATTTATAGCCGCTGACTTTAACGCTGTAAGTTTTTTTTTTTTGGTAGGCAAATTTTCATCCCTGAATTGAATTAATTGTTTTACAGGCTTTCGTTGGTTGCGGTTGGGGTATCAGCAATATTGGTTTCGTTATGATTTGTTTCGGTATCTGTAACGGTATTGCGGCGATTTTCATTGGAAGTATCATTAAAATCACCGGTCGTAGTCCGGTTATCTGTTTCGCATTAGCGCTACACGTCGCTCTAATCATAACATTGTTGATTTGGCAACCGGATCCCAAGCATAAATTAATATTCTTTATAATTTCAGCGTTGTGGGGCATTTGTGATGCTATATGGCTTGTACAAATTAACTGTAAGTACCTACGTTTGATGATTTTAGAATTTTAATAAAGCCTGTTTGTCATTTTCCCTTCGGAAATTGCCGCATCAAGTATACATGACTTGCATCTCAATTTGAACGGTTAATAAGTTTTACAGTTTCTTTGACAAAATAAGCTGAAATTCTTCTGGATTTGATGTAATTAAATACGACTTCCCGCTGTTTGTTTAGAAACAATTTTAAATCGAATTAGAATTTAATTTTTAAAGGGCACTCGTATAAGTCTAAATCATTTCAAATTGGATAAATTGAAGACAACGTTGAGATTTTAGCATTAGTATCAAACTGAAGCCATTTAATCCAAAAATCAATTCCTAGCGATGTCCTAACATAATCTACTTGTTTCTTGCTTCGCAGCGATGAGCGGTCTATTGTTTCCCGGTAAAGAAGAGGCAGCTTATAGTAACTTCCGTCTATGGGAGTCTACAGGATCCGTTATAACCTATGCTTATAGTCCATATTTATGTGCAAATGTTAAATTGTATCTATTACTCGGATTATTATTAATTGGCGTTTCTGGATATACGACAATTGAATTTTTACAATATAAAAATCAAAATCGACGCGCCAATATAAGAGAGAAAACCAAACTTAGATTGGATGATGATTGCAATTTGAAATTAGATGAAATAGCTGATTAAATGTGTTCGTTTTAATTACATTGAGACTGTGATTTGAAAATTAGTCCATTTACGAGGGCTCCGATGAAAGACGGCACGTTTCAACTTCTTCAAGAAGATTAAAGTATTCCATTTCATCAATAAATTTCATTGTGGATATTCTGACCTTTTTATATATTTAAAGTGATAATATAAATAAAAAAGTATTCCAAAGAGTGTTGTTATTTTATTGTATTATTCTTTTTAGATAAGATCCAATTATACTAAAAATACAAATACAAAATGTTATCCCCTCAACCAAACACAATCTAAAAAAACGATAAGAAATAGTCGTAAAGAATTACAAAAATAATGAATAAATATACATATAGAAACCGGTATCTGTGTCTTTGTCCAGTTAGAACTAATCGATAATGATAAATAATCGACGAACAAAACTAACGTCAATGAAGAAGATTAACAGTCTTTTTTAAATTTTTTATTTTACTCTTGGGTGTCGTCTTTCTTTTTCTCGAGCGAGCTAAACGATCCAGAGTGGTTACGGATTTTATTTATTAGTTTTTCCACTTTGGGCACCTCTCCATTTTAAGTTGTTGTCAGAGCATATATCACAAAAGTACTTTAAAAATTAATAGCGTCATTTCACGTCATCTAATTTCTACTTAAATGAAAAGTATTCAATAATTGATGAAAGTTCGAAATAAAAACTCTGAGTTTTAGAAAAGGGAAGTTTTACCATCTCAAATACCACACTACGAAATGTTTGCACATTAATTTTTTAATTATCTGAGTAATAACTGTGTATATTGCAAAAAATTCAGCTGCTCAGAGGTCAATCTTAGAAACGACTGTGAAAAAGAACCTTTCGGAACTGAAAATATTACCTACGTTTTCGGGCCAAGAATTCTTGTGGCAGATCTATTTGTCTCAATTTCCTTTGCAGTCTGCGTCACGAGAATGTTATTTTTTTAATTAAATAACCTTTTCCGTAAAGCTCCTTACAAGGGAGAGGTGATACAAAAACATCTCATATATGAACTTCCACATTGTTGCATTTCTTGTGTTAACTTTTAAAAAAGTTGATCTAATAAAAACGATTGAACATTGAAAAATGTTACAATCCGCAAACGGTTTTAATATACAGCAGTCGTAAAAAACCAACTGAAATAATTTCCATTATCGAAGAAATTTAAATTGTGAACTTTCTCATCTCCACTCTGTTTATGTATTTTGTTATCGAATATTTTATCTTTTGATAAACTTGGAAAATTTCGAAAACTTGGAAACGCTTCCCGGAAAATGATAATTAATCATCTAAACTAAAAATTACTGTTGCCAGATGATATTGTAAAAGAACATTTATTATAACGAATAATATATAAGACAACATAAAAGGGAAAAACTGTAATCAAACTCCAACGAGTTATGTAATTACAACTAACTCAAGAAATTCCAACTTTCTTAGTCTGTCTAGTTAGCACGACTGTATTTCAATTCGAAACTTTTAACGAGCTTTTATGCTTATTTATACGGTATTCTTGAACTTCTGTAAATAGGCCCATTTGTTCTCATTTATTTTCTGGTGAAATTTTAACAACCTAACTATTGATAAAAAGTTCTCACAATTAGTACTTCAAAGCTGCATAAGTTGTACATTAAAATCAAGTAAATGCACGACAAATGTATGTAGGAACAAATCTGGACTTATATCATTTCTTTTTTTAAGAAGTACTGATCAAAAAACAGGCTTTATTGGTATAATTAAAATTACTTGACTACGAAGACTACTTTAGAACGGGAATCTAAAACGTATGTTACGTTGGATGAATGAATCCGTCTTCGAGTTTCGATTTCTTGGATAAAACAATGTGTCCCGGGATAGAGTTGTCAAGGAAACTAGACGGACGATTTTCTTGCTTCTGTGTTATGTTGTCGCCCATCGAAAAAGTCGTTTTAAGGGCTGAAATTTATCCTTAAATATTCACGAAAATCCAGGTAATTACATAGCTTAACAAATAAGAACTGTAGTAATTGATACCGAACCAATCAAATAATGAAAATATACATTTTTAGATTATCTACATCTTCTTATAGGAGAGTTGAAAAACTTTGATCCTTCAAAAAAAACACAAAAACACAAAACTCGGTAGACGGTTCAAAAATTTTTCAAACTGAAAATCAAAATGCGATCGATGCAACCCCGGATCTACGATTTTTTCGAACCGGAGAAGAAACTTGATAGTGCCCCCCACCCCTCTCCAGATTTTGAGATAAATTGTTGAAAAAAACTCATGGGTGGCATTTTTTGTGATTCGAACAATAAAGACCCTTTAATAAAATTGCACTCTTTATTACGTATTAGCTAGTAACTCTTTCATTTGTGTGACAAAAAATTATGTATTATATGTATATTATAGAAACATATAACCTGGAAATACGGCAGACAA
>JAEDXX010000666.1:0-16076 GCA_021725515.1 Epicauta chinensis
AGTGGCGTGCGGTGACATTTAATAGTAGGGAAGCTATGTTTCCACAAAGATTATAAATATATAAATACATACTTAGAATGACGAAATAAATAGTTTATTTATTTATTCTATAAAAGATTTATTTTAATATTATAATAAATATATTTACATCAAACAAGTACTAATTATTTTTTATAAACTAACTCTATTCGACGATGTTCTTCCGCAAAGTGGTTAATTACTCTATCATAAAAATCACTTGTCGTTGATTCCACTAGTGTATTTAAAAGCTCTTTTTCCATTGACAACAACGCTAGTGACGACAATCTTTCCTCAGATTGAGTATTCCTTGAAAATGTATGTATTCTCTTCAATGTTGAAAAACTGCGCTCAACAGACGCACTTGTTGATGGTATTGTAAAAATTAATGATATTAAATCATATAATTCTTTTAAAATATCATTTAAATCGTCATTGATTATAATATTTTTTATTTCCAATAGTGATTTGCCAGTATAGTCTGGACATGCATATAAATATTGCAGCTCAGTTCGTAATTTCGGCAAATCAAATAGTTCTCCATAATGTTGTTTTAAAGAATTGAAACCTGCTTCGGGAAAGTGTTTTTCATGATATTTAAATTTGTCAACATCTAAAAGTGATAAAAATTCTAACGATTTTATGTTAGAAAATCTATCAACACAATTTTGAATCAATGTATCGAGTATTTCATAAAACAGATGTCGATATGAATACTTTTTGGATCCAATATGAGTAAGCCTTAATCGTTTTTTTGGTTGAAATTCTGAAAAATTATCACCTTTTTCCAAGATGTCCCAAATTAAATCAAAATTGTTCAAATTCAATAAATTCATTTATTTTGGTAATACAATATGCTTTATTAAAATTCTTTTTTTGTAATATATCAAATAAAATATCCGACTGTGCAAATATTTGATGGAAAACCAGTAATAAAAAATAGAAATCAAAATCTGTTAAATAATGGTATAACCCTCTTGCAGCGATTGTAGTGTCAGAATCCCATTGTTCTGAAATTTCAAACGTATTCGATAACAAAAGTTTTAATTCTTGTCTATACTCCATAACGCAGTTTACAATCCTGCTATTATAATTCCATCTAATAGGTGTGGCTGAAGGAAAACGTTACCGTCCTAACACGTACCAGATTAAAGTTACACAGGACGGGTGTGTGGTTGGGGGGGAGGGGGGGGGGGGGCTGGGAGGGGGGTTCCCATCAGTTGGCTACGTGGATAGGGGGGGGGAGGGGAAACCAACACACAAACAAAAAAAAAACACAGCGGAGGGGGGGGGGGGGGGGGGGGGGGAGGGGAGGGGGGGCGAGGGTGGACGGGGGGGGGGGAGGGGGGTGGGCGGACCGGGGGGGGTAGAGGGGAGAGTGAGAGTCAGCCGAACAGCCAGGAGAGGGTGGGGGTGGGGTCATCGTCAGTCTACTTTAATCCATTCGTCACAGGACATCGGACTGCTATTGGTGTCTCCCAGTTCTCCTTCTGTGGACATCTCCGGGCTCAGGGCGCTTCGCTACCCTCCCGGGGGATCTGTTAATCTGTGATATTCACCTCCTAACCGATACATCGCTTACTCTGAAAAAAAAAAACAAAAAAAAAAAATGTTTCCACTTTCTCTTCCTCCATGCACCTCTACTAATGTTGGGGTGGTGGGGTTTGGGGGGGGTTGTGTTGTAGGGGCTTTTTCTTCACGATTCTCTATTGTCCCCTCACTCTTGTGAAAGGAGATGTGGCACCAGGTGGGGAGGGGGGGGGGGGCTATTTGATTTCTTTGAGGGGGGAAAGGAGTAGTTAGTGGGTGGGGGGGCCGAGGGGGGTCCTGCTGTTTACGGAGTGGGGGTGGAGAGGGGGGGGGATTGGAATGAGGTGGGCTTACTTTTGACACACGTTCCTGTGGGGGACAGCTGGGGGGGGGAGGCGGGGGGTGGGGGGGGGAGGAAGTGGGGGGGCGGAGGGTGTGGGGGGGTGGTGGGGGGGGGTGGATAAGGGGGGGTGGGGGGGGTCTGCAGGGACGCAGGTGGGGGGAGGGGGAATGGGGGAGTGGGGGTAGACGGGCAGGCTGGCAGAGGTGGGGGGGGGTGTGGGGGGAGAGAAGGAGGGTAGGTGGGGAGGGGGTGGGGGAGGGGGGGGGGTTCGGGCAGGGCGGTGGGGGGTGAGGAGGAAGGGGGGAAGGGGGGGAGGATAAGGGGGGGGAGGGGTTAGAAGAAAACAGAGCGTTGAGAAGAGAGGAGGGACAGGAAGAGTCGGGGGGAGGAAGGAAATGGGGATCTAGCGACTGCCTAAACGCGTGAAGATTCTTTTAGGAGATTTAGAAAAAAATGAAAAAAATCCTGTCATAGTTTGAAAAAATATTTTACATTCATTTATTTATATATCTATCCAACAGATTGAGAGAAAACCAAGTTCAATCTGTGGGCATAACAGTGTACGAATATAGCATGTTTTGAGACTTCTTTAATTTTGACTTGCACACCATTATGTTCTCCGGCTATTACTGGCAGCGCCGTCATATGTTTGTCTAGTACACTGAAATTCGTCCTAAATAACTCCTAATGTGAGTAAATAGCGAACTTTGCGTCTCTATTGCTACTCACATCAGTAAATCCAACAAATCTTTCTTCAACCTTACCATTTTTATTAAACATAACGAAATGCAGTCGACATCTGAGCTCGGTGGTTGTTTCATCTACAATTATAGCAATAAATTTTGCGTCTTCAATTTCCTTTTTAATCGTTTGCAGTAAAACTGTTCCCAACGATTTGATGAGATCATTTTGAATTCTATTTGATAAGCCAGTAAAAACCGTAGATTTTTCCAAATGCATTTTTAATTGATTATCTGATGTACTTAATAAATAAACAAGTTCAATATAATTACCCCTACTATGAGATTCAACAATACCTTCCCTATGCCCTCTAAATGCCAGTTCTTGCTTTGATAAGAAGCATATAACATCTATTAATTTACTTACAATATATCTATTAGCGGTGACTTTTTTATTATAGTTTTCAACATTTATTTTATATTGTTCACTAATACTAAATTCTATTCTGTTTTTCTTTCCAAATTGTTTTAATTTAACAAAAGAATCAATATGACACTTACTATTTTCGTGTCTTTTTCCAGCTTTACTTAAATTATTTAAATCATCAAAACCATTCTTATTCCACACGCTTAATTCATTTGAAAATAGTAGGCAGGGCCAACAAAACAGTTTTTGCACTTTTATGCATCCACAAAGCCATTTTATGTCTTCATAAATTTTGTCATGAAAATGTCGAACAAATTTTTTAGTGGAAGTATTTATATTTAATTTTGGTACAGGTCTTTCACTTTTAACAATGTTTTCTTTTTCATTATATGGTCTTGAGCCAAAACTTTTTTCAAATAAATTTTCAATAATACAATTACTTTCTGAATTGCTAGCCATGATATAAAGCTTAAAATTAACAATAAAATTATGTAAATATGATTATACAATTGTTTAAGCTGGTAACTGACTAACCTGATCACGTTGTTGTTAACATGTTATAATTCGCGGTTTTTGGCACACTCGAACTTGAAAGTTATTATTTCTACCCTTCTTAACTTTGTTTGCACTTTCTGGCACTTGTCTTTTTGGATGCAGTTCTGCTAAATTTATTAACTCTTTTGTGGGAAGTTACCAAATTTTTGAAGTCAATTTTATTGGTTACAAAATGTTTGAATTGATATTATTGGCCATGTGCCCTTAAAGACTATGCCCCCTTCTGGTATAGTGAGATGACCTTTACAATGTAGTAATAATTTTTTCCAGGATCAGTAATATTTAAGGGATAATTTATAAGCCTTTCGTCCAAGAAAAAAAATGAATAAATAGATGGACAAATTTATTCACAAAAAATAAATGTTTTCTAATAATTATGTAGCACATTCTGTACAATATGCTTGAAAGAAGGGTATTTTTTACAAATAACGGTAATGGCTTACAAATTTAATGGTTTTATGATAGGGTCAACAACGATTATACCAGTATTTACAATCCTTAGTTCCTTTCGAAAGAATAAATACAAAGATGTATTTTATTTTTTTCCAATAAAAGTACTATACATTTATTGTTCACTTTTTTTACCCCATTAACAACCTTCTTTTTTTTCAAAATCAATCAAAATTTATTAGCCCTAAAGCAGTTGTCACATTTTGATTGTTGAATGTATAGACTTTAAGATTTTTTAAATGTCCATAGATAGCCCTTGGATAATTGAATATCATCTTTTTACTAGCTGTCCTTACAATTAAATGAATAGGAAATAATTCTTGAATGACAGTAAAATACATAACGGTAAGATAGACATTTGGCTTTAAATATTATTTCTATCCAAATTTTACTGTAATTCAAGGATCCTGCTGGGAAGTTTCTGACTTTTTCTTTATTATCAAAATATCCATCGGCTTTTGTTAGACGATATACTTTAATATAAATCTGTAAAAACATTTATCTATATAAAAATAACGAAATTTGCTTTCCTTTAATTTCTAACTGTTATACTTATTGTTAGACAAATATTTCCGTACAAGTATCTAATGGATAGAATCCCCTTGGAAGCTGAGTTCAATATTTTTGTGTGAAGCATCCACGGGCTATGCCGTATAAAGTTGGTGCTCTGAAAAGCGCATGCGCGTATATGTATGATTTGCCTATTTTAGACGACACAAGTATTATCGCCGTGGAAGCTGCCTCGTATTTAACAATGCAGTGCTTCCATGGGGAATATACATATACGATACGATATGACGATACGACGAAACGACGATGAACATACATGTAATACATATTTTTTCTATGAAATGCATAATTCGGCTGCAATAAAATATTCATTTTAAATAATTTAAAGTACGTTAAAATACAAAAGTAATCACAGAATAGGCTTTTATGTTTTGGAAAATACAAGGGAAGCAGCGCTTCCACAGCTTCCATGGACTGCACGCCACTGATGGAATGTTATCCGTAAATTCATAGTTTTTGAATAAAATATTACGCCAAAATTTTTGATATTGTTTTTGTGTTAATTTTTGCCAATAACTGTGTAAATGTAGAATGGCATCTTTAAGGGTAAGTTTTTTAAGTTCTTTGCCTATGTTTTGATGGGTTGTCACGATAGAACTCAACAAGATCTTCCTATAATACAATTTTATGAGCCTTAGAAAATTTTGGTACAAAGGATGGATCAGTGGTGTGACGTTAGGCGGCATAAACATCAAATATCATGCTATCTTCAGTTTTCAATCCTCTTCTGGAGGATGAGATGGTGCTTACAGTGTTTTCTACATTTTACACTATATTTACACACTACGAATAAACGTCCAAGTAATTCAATTGAACTGCATTATGAAAAAAGCTTAAACTTAAAAACAAATCGTGACTTGCAATTCATGTTATCGAGTGTACGTCTGTTCACGTTACCGAGTAGAAATAGAAAAAAAAGGGTGTTCACAGGACCGAGAAGTTTATGTATTCGCATGTTCACGTTATCGAGCTTCTACTGTATTAATAATAAATAAATTTTTAAAGGGACCCAAAAGCATTGCTTCCAATTGTATCTTTGTAGCTACGCCACTGAATCACATTTAAGATGACTCTACAATTTATTACACTATTTATTTGATAAAGTTTGTATATTAATAATAAATCGTCCGATGGATCGGTGGAAAATATCGCCCGACTTGGGTTGCATACACGACCTAAAATGTCGGCTGATTAGTTATTGAGAATGCATGTTAAAAATCTAACGTTAACAATTTTTATCAGAAAAAATGAGCAGTATGGACCTCTGCTATGGTAGCTGACCCACTGTTTTAAAATTCATTTAGTTTTCGATCGTAATTAGCTCTTGTAATTTCAGAAATAACTTAAAAAATATATAGACTGCCAGATTTTTTTAATCTAGTTGAATAAATGTGGTATCTGCCTTACGTGTGAACTGATTTTAAAACAATCAAAAACTTAATGTTAGGACTTCCTTTGACTTGCAAAAGAGCTCATGTACCTAAATTTGGAAATTGAAAAATAGTAGGAGTAATAACTTTTCAAATTCATGCCGTAACCAAAAGAAGAATCATTTATATTCGGATTACTTTAACATTCAACATTTAAATTTGCAAATTTCAGTGAAATCGTTTCTTTATAAACTTTCAAATCGTAAAAAATCTTATGTCTGTTGTGAAAATTTTTAAATCTATAAAAGACCTTATTAGAAGTACAGTAGAGACTCGATTATCCGTACCTCAGTTATTCGGTTTCGCGATTGTCCGGATTATTTGCGATTATCGAGCAAATAAAAATCTTTGTGGTCTAATCTGTTCGTGCATGGACATGTTACGCTGGCTCTGTTCGCTTAATTATATTTGTGGAACCATTGGACTTTAAAATGAAACTTTATGTTTCACAAATACAATAATTATACAATATTTAGCCTTAATTTATGTTTAAATAATGAAAATCAAAACCGATAGAGGTTCAAGCCTACAATCTCTCTATTTTTTGGATTACTATTTAGATTGTTTGTTATCATTTTTTAGCAGTGGCGAACTAGCATCAAATTTTTGGGTGAGCGTATAGAATCTCAATTTATTTTTGAAATTATTTTCTCCGCTTTAATTTAAAAACAACGAGCTCATTTAATGTAGCATGATTCTTCAATTTTGATGAGATGAATCAAATTCTGCCACAAAATCAACAATGTTTATAGATTTTGTTATTTCAGATTCAATGTTTATTAATGATAAATATTTTTTTCGAGTTTCGAATATAAGTTTTTAAGCGTTTTAAAGTGGAGAAGGTACCAAGCTGCACTAGACACAGGAATTGTAGCACTTATCACTGTCAGTTTAAATGATTCTTCATATTTATTCAACATGTCCAGAAAATCCATGATAGGACTTATTTTAATAAGGTTTTCTGTTTCATAATGTTTTATTGTAGCGGACAAAATATGAAATTCTGATTTTAAGAATTCCAAGTGACTTTCATAATATACAGCTAAGGGTAAAACTTCAAAAATTCCACGTTTTGAGGATGCAAAGCTCCGATTCCACTAATAATCGTATTGCAATTACCAAAATGATTTTAACTTTCGTTAATAATTAAATGAAACTCGGATAAAAAAATATGAATCCAAGCCATCTATATTCTGGAGATTTTCATCCAAAATTTTGTGTTCTAATATTATTTTTTGTTTAGGTAGGCACGTGGGTGGGCCAACAATATTTTTCAGAGATTCGCAATTATAAATTTGTCCCTGTCCCAAAATATGTGGGCACCGGTTTTCCTGTTAGTTTTATCAGCGGAAACATGATTGTCGCTCTACGTTCTAATCTGTACTTCAGACGTTTCGTTATTGTGTTAGTTAGTCAATAACCAATTGTTCTGCAGCTATGTTGTGTCACGTCTGTGCTTAAAAATATTTAAACGTAAGGGAGTGGTGTTATCGCTTAAAGATAAAATAAACATTATTGATTCCTTAAAAAAATGGAAAAACTGGCCGTAAATTAGCTGATAAGTAGGTACGTCCACGGTAAGTGATATTATTAAATAGAACACCGATTCAATTTTAAAATACACTTGCTAGTTAGATGGTGAAGGTGGGAGTTAGCATCGAAAAGTGCTGAAGAAACCGCAAAATGAACTTTTGGAAGAAGCTTTGTATTGTTGGCTTCTATAAAAACGATCAATTGGTCTACCAATATTTGGTCCTTTGCCCTGTGAAAAGGCATTACAGCTGAATGAAAAAACAGACGGCGATGAATCGTTTAAGGCAAGTAACCGATGGTTGTACAGTTGTAAATCTCATCGTGGAGCAGTGGCGTAGCGAGGATGGGGGGCGCAAGAGATAAAAGTGCGCCAAATACTCTCCAAAACAAATTTGAAGTGTATTTTGGATTAATAATGATTGGAACATGGGGGCGCGAATAAAATGGCTATGACTTAGATTTTGTTTACAACGCTGATGAAACGGGATTCAATTGGAAATCATCACCGTCAACATCCCTAACTTCTCGACTAGAGTGTTCAACTCCTGGATATAAAGGTAGTAAAGAACTAGTTTGACAATACTGGTTTGCGTAAACGCTACCGGAACCCATAAAATACCTTTGCGCCTCATCGCGAAATCAAAAAATCCTAGATGCTTTAAAAATGTCAGAAGTCCCTTAATTTATAAAAATAAAAAAAGCGCTGGAATGAACACCGAAATATTCATTGACTGGTATGACATCACTTTTATCCCTGAAGTAAAAAAATTTCAAAAGCGAATTGGTAAACCAGAAAATGTCATACTTTCACTGGATAATGCGGCAACTCATTCATCAACTGAACTGTTAGAGAGAGAAAATGGAAAGTTTAAAGTAAAATTTTTGCCTTCTAATGTGTCGTTGAAACATTAAAACGACTTTATAGAAAACACCTTTTACGTAGATTGTTATCTGTTGATGAAGATAATGTAGAAGCCGTTTTGTCATTTTTCAAACAAATGAATTTAAAAGAGTGCTGTTACATGGTTGTAAATGCGTAAGATTTGATTGAAAGGAAGACTTTGAAGAAAGCTTGGAACAGAGCGAGAAAACGAAAATTCAATACCCGATACGGATGATTCGACTTTGGAGGATATAAAATAAGTAATGGTAAATTTACAAATATGTCAGGAATGTGATGCTGATGATATAAAAGAATGATCAAGGTTTCCAGATCATGATATTTGAGGTGGTCTAACATAACACTATCCTGTTAGTTTTATCAGCGGAAACATGATTAGCACTCCACATAATTACGTGGGGGAATTCCCCCACCTTTAAGAACAAACCTTGGGGTTATCTTAAATGATTATTAATTGATTTAATTGCTAAAAGAAAAAAATATGTTTTCACTTTTTCATTCTCCGTTCTGGAATTGGAAATACTGGCGTTGAAGGTTCTGGTAAATTGGTTGTACATCCTTCTTCAATTTTTTAATTTGATAGAGTTTTCTTTTATTTTGGTGGATTTTGATAACTGATGCAATTACTATAATGCTTACATATATTATATATTTATGTTTCTCTAATTTACTATTTTTAACCGATTACGACCTTTTTTCTACTTATAATGCTGCGAAAAAACAAATTGTGACGTCATTATATCCATTGCGGCTGAGAGTCAATGAAAATTGCCCTATGTATATTTATTTTTCCTTAACTTACCATGTAGCAGCGTTGTCAATCGATATAATGACGTCACTGACGTTTGAATTTAAACTTTTAAACAATAATTTTTAATTTGAAAATAATAAAATTAGAAAACGTGCAAGTTCTCAATTCGTCTAAATTAAATGATTTTAGGTTTACTTGAATTTGTTTTATATTAGCTGTTATTATTGGTATAGGGGGTGCATACAATGGTGCTTCTTGAATTACGCCTTCTATAAATTGATGTATTTGAGGTTTTTTGTTATAAATTTACAGGTATATGGTACGTTAATTAACGTACCATTTTATTAATTAAATTATTAATTTACTTATTTAACTAGGGGAAAGTCCTACAGTACCGTCACCCTAAGGTTCACATAGAATAAATTAAAAATGCCTTTAATTAAATGTTCAATAATTGTTGATTTATGTAAAGAAACTCTTAGGCTATGAATGAAAATAATAAAATACCGATATATTTAGAAATAAACAGTTTTATTAATAAAATTTGGAAATAATGAAAAATCAAGATTTCACAAATAGTCCCCTAGTACCGGCCAGTGTGCAAAATATTGTTTAAATAAGGCAATAACCACAAAAATATTGATTGGACAATTCCGAAATATTGGTACAAGCTTCATGAACCCAAGTTTTGCAATTTACACATTGTACCCAATCTTCTTCGTGAGATTCAAGGCACCAAGGGCAAATTGCAAAACTTGGCTTTTCGTCTGTTTTTTTTTGCCTTTCGTGCAAACTCCTTTTCCAAAAGCACTTATTCTATCATTTAATGTCGCTTTAGGTATATTGCATCTATGTGTAGACTCATCTCCTTGCTTGGTACCTTTTGTATAGCTCTTTGAATATTGGTAGGATCACAAGTGCCTTTTTTACCTTCGTTTCACCTTCATTACCTGACATCATTTGTGTAGTTACATCACAAACAAATTAAACCACTTAAAAATGCACTCAAATAGTGGACGGTACTGTGGGACAATTTTGTGGCCGCTACTGTAGGAAACGGAAAAAAATGTAATGTTCGCTCAGTAATTAAATATAAGGCTTGAAGTGTGATATAAATTATGCTTCATGATACCTAAATAAGTAATTAACAGTTAACACGTTTTACGTTGGTTGAAATAGCCGAATAACCTTTGATAATAAACCACTGAACTTTACTTAGTATGTATCGTACGTTCATAGCGCGCAACATAAAACTCTGCATTGGCAGTTAACCTGTTACGAGAGGACGTCGCCGCACAGGGCACGTCATTATGAGACCAAACATCAAAAAATGCCACGCACCCTGTATCTCCATTTGGTGTAGAATTTGGGAAACGGTAACTGGCCGGTACTGGATGCCGGCCGGTACTGTAGGACTTTCCCCTATATAAGTACCGTGTAATTGATGCACTTCCTTATTTCCGCATTTTTCATGAATTAAAAGTCTCATTTGGTAAAATCACTAATTGTTTCTATTAGTCGATATGAATTTAAATCTGATCATAGTGGATTTATTAAACCTGGTTTAGATCTAGTTTCTAATTTTAAGATATTTGGAAGTATTTTATTTACAGACGTCTTTAAATGTTTGAATTTTTGCATTACGTAATCATATTGTACTATTTCTTCTAATCTAATTATTTCTTTAGTTTTTACTGCAAATAGGTTTAGACTTATTTCTAATGCTTTTGTGTTATTACGTATGGATTCGAACGGAAAACTATGAATAAAGGTGTAGATTTTCTTTTCAAGATTTAATTTGTATCTTGACTGTCAACGTCTTGGTTAGGAGCAGTGCTATCAGTATCAGTCTCATCTGAAATAAATGGACGTTTCGTTTGAAATTTACGTGTTGGTTTTAGCTCTTGTTTGTGATATATTTTATCTTTGATTGTCCGAATTTTAGCGGGTAAATTGTGTTTAATGTCAATACGTTTAAATAAAGGTAGTTTTTTATCTCTGGGTTTTATATTAAGATATGAGTCTAAAGTATTTATTTTAGGTATTGGTTCTCTATTAGCGTTGTGTTGTTCTATGTATTTTTCTTTGGTATTCTGCATTTCGCTATAAACCTGGGCCGCGGTTTTTAAGTCATTGAAAAATAATAAGTCGTTTTGGAGATATTTTGAAGAAATTAATTTTACGGGGTGAATTTCAACCCCAATTTTCTCCCTTAAATTTGAGAATGGGTACGAATGAAAATATATGTGTCCTTTAGAATAGTCTCCTCTATCTATATACCAAAACCCATGAAAATCGGGAGTGTAGTTTGCTTATAAAACTACAAGAAAGTAGACCAGAAATGGGCAATCTCCAGCCCGCGGAACAACTATGATTCGCGAAAAATTCTCATTTCGTCCACGAAATATTTCGAAGGAATTATAAATAGACATTTCTCGATATAATTTGTATGTCTATTGTTTTATCATTAATAGTTATTCCTTCTAAATGACTGCAATTTGTGGACAAAGATAAGAGAAATAAATGTAGCAATTAATGTGACTTTTTTTTTCTTTATTGAATATTTACAGGTCACAATTTCTGTTATAAAAAAAGTTTCCCACTCTTGAAATAAATTATACCTACGATACTACATGCAGATGTTACATAATACATAAAAATAACTAAAAAAATAAGCAAGGCTTCCAACTAAAACTGATCTAAAAAGACTAAGTTGTTAATTTTCTAATCTTATTAATTTGTTTTATATCATTTACTGATTTTCTTTTTAGACCTGAACTTCCTTTTTTTAAATTAAACCACTTCACTCTTATTATATAAGAGTAAGTCCGTTGTAAAATAAAAGCTTCAATGATTTCTGTTGGTAAATCATCATACTTTGAGTGTATAATCTTCACCAATTGCTTCACGATGCCTTTTCCAGAATGAAAACTATCTTTATGAAAATGTTTAAAATTTTTTTCCATTTCTTTTGCTTGCATTAGCCATTTTGAGGAAGGTTCTGTTAGCCCTCCAAAAGATAAATGCTGAAGCCAACTGGTGGGTAATTGATAGGAATGTTCTTCAACTGGACTGTCTTTCGTAAAGTTACCTAAATAAGGGTATTTCTTTCTAAATTTCCAATCACCTTTTCTACGACAAGCTCTAATCCAAATGTTTCTTCGATTTTTGTCGCTTGGAAAATTAGAAAAAGCAATATTTAAACCTTCTTTGTTTGATTTTAAGCGGCTATTGTTGCAAACTGCAGCAGCACATATTTTACCAGGCATTGTTACTCTCTTAGAGATCACAACCGTATATACATAGACTATCAGAACAACTGACTGAAAACTCTGAAAACATCTAAGAATTGTCAGGGACCTGATCGAACGTTCTGAACTCGAAGTCATAATGCTACAAATATTAAAAAAATATGCGGGTAATAACAACCAAAAATAAGAAACAATGACGAATAAAATGGTTTGAATTTATTGATATAATACATTTTATCTTCAAACGTCACAAAAGTGACAGCTTTTGTGACTCAAATGACAGGGTAAAAATAGCATTTTGTGTGCCTAGGCGCTTTTTTCTTTTTTTATAAGCTTAGGCACACAAAATGAACAACAATAATTTTCAACAATGTACACATAATTTATTACAAACTAATATTACAAATTATTACTTGTTAAGGTCAAAATCTTGACATGTGATCGCCAAAATCAACCGCTAGTATAGCGCCACTGTAGTTGTATAGTAAAATAATTTTCAAACTCCACCTACTACAAACTCATTGGTTGTTAAAAAGAAATAAATCTCAATGCATATCCTGTAGCTTATATACCAAATATATAAATAAGCAGACCAAACTATATAAACCTTTTTTTTCGACTTTCTCATAGTTAGAATTGATTTTTTTTTGTCGAATTTTAGAAAACGGTAAGAAAAGAAAACATCTGGTGACATGGAAGGGTGTCATAAAACGATTCCAAACAAAAATCGACCTTTTCGTGTAGGGCGCCGTTAAAAGTTAAGAAACAGAACCATGATTTTGTTCCAAATGATAACTGTATAACCGTAACTAAACTAGAAGGCCGTTCAGCATGAGATATCTGTTTTCATACTAAAGACAATAGCGCTTACACTAAAATTAGCATTATACACAATTAATTATTATTATTAAAAATCACAATTTTTCTAAACAAAGACTAGAACAAAACTGAACCAAATTGAACAGAAAGATTGTTAAATATGTGTCCTTTGTTCAGTTCTTATCAAGAACGTATATTACTCAAATCTTTGCAATAGCAAAAAAGGTGGTAATTATTAAAAGGTCTTTTATAAATAAAAATACGGCTAGCCAAATAAAGGGCACAATGTAAATAAACGAACTAGGGTTAATGAACCAGTTTGAAACTTAAAAAAAAATCCGAGGGTAGATTTGGAAAATTGTAGGTTCAAGGCAAAACTTAGTTGTAGGATTGCCAATTTCAGTAGTTTTAAAATTAAGTTAATTGTTCTTACATTTTGACCGAGAGAGTTTTCCAAAAACTGGACCTCCGTTATGATCTACAGTGACTTAGAATTAATCGATTGTTTATCCCTGAATCTGAAACTTTTCCACCTTCAACCAATAAATAACTCCTCTAAAAACGACATTTTCGAGAATGAATCAAATCTTTCATGTTTAGCATCAGTTCTAAAGAGTTATAACTTATAAGTAAAGGGCGGATATCTGCTCCAAGTTGGAGCAAGGCAAATTCTAGTCTCCTGACAAAATCGTATAGAGCGTATTGGCAAAAGCTGTTGTACTTGCATGTTCTATCTTTTCTTGTGAAACGTTTCTCTATACAAATAAAGCCCGAACTACCCCGCACATAGAGAAGCAGTGGACCAGTTGAACTGCTACCGTGACGTCGCTACGTTACGGCGAAAAAGCAGGTGCCTAGTTGTACCGTATTTCTATGAATTTCTGGTCGCTCTTTCTCATTCTTTAAAGGACGACTCGTTACGGGCAAGAAACCGATGTTTTTGCGATAGAAAATTAAAAAAAAACAATTTTTGACAAAAATAAATAAAAAAAAACTTTAAAATTATGAACACATTTTTGTTGATTTGTTCTACGTGTCTTTTCTTATAAATTTATGTAAATACATGCATTAAAATTAAACTACGCCAATGGTGTATTTCGAGCATTGTAATTCGAATTCTACGCAAATCATCCAAAACTTTGTAACAATATTGTAGCAGGACAACTACCTTAAATGACCGTATTCGCGATTACTGTGATTTACGACGATCACAGCCTCTTCGTCCAAAAGATCACCTGTTACATTATTCATCTCCTATTCGTCAATTTGGACCATTAATGAAGTCATGCACATTACGAAGTGAAAGTAAACATTGCTTCATGAAACGAGCAACACTATTTTCCAAAAATTTTATAAATATTACAAGATCACAAAGTATTAAACACGAACTTTATCAATGTTTTGTTCGTTCAGGCAGAGAAATTGATGTCAATATTAAATTAAAGAGCAGTCTAAAATTTGATCTAAAAAGATATAATGATAAAATTCAAAAAGTTTTATCAAGCATCGATTATGTGATGAATTTAAACTGTAAAGTGCTATAAATAGTTAAGCCTCTGCATCCTTTCCCCTATTGCTCCGATGTGACGTTCACAAATTTGAAACTTTTTAAAAACGTATGCAACACATAAAGATGCGTCCCCCCACAAGAGGGTGCAACATTGTTGCCAAATATTTTCTTTTTTTTCTCCTCACATTATAATAAACAATCCTTGCATTGCTGACTGAGAAATAGGGATTTAGAGTGAATGCAGGTAAAGGCAAATTCTAACGTGAGGAAAATTTCAAACTGATGATTATTGTTTATTGCGCTCAAATATGTACTCATTATTCAGAACAATGGTTGACTAAGTTATATTATTTTTATACAATTCGGAAATTTTCGAAACGACTCACAATTAGATATATAGATTATAATAGATCATTGAATTTTCGACTCCCGTTCGACACTTTCACGGGACTAATTCCTACGGGCGACCTCGATATAAACCGAACATATTGAAGCAGGTAGCTTAGAAAATATACAAAGAAAGCAAATATCTACCAATTTATAAAATACATTTTAAATGACATTTTTTAAAAATTATAATCAATGATAAGAAATAATAGTATATTATACAACGACGCTATAATGAGTGCTATTATTACCGAGAATGAAGTTTACAACACGAGCGAACGGAGTGAGCGAGTGTTGTAATCATTCGAGGTAATAATAGCACTCATTTTAGCGAGTTGTATACTATACTTTATCTACGACTTTTTTCTAAATGTACAGGTATTGGTGATGTACAAGAACATTTACCTTCATCATCATTTTTGTTTATAAAATCGCACAGAAAACGGACACTTTTGAACTATTAGTTAAAAGTGGCGATTTATTTATTTTTTGTAGTTACCATGGTTTTTTTAACATTAGAGAAAATTAAGGAAAATAGTATTTTCTGATTGGCTTACGAGCGGGAATAATGACCATTATTCCCTCTCGTAAGCCAATAAGAAAATTGTAGGAAATAATATAGGACATTATATTGCAAAAACCACACGTATAATAGTCACTTTATATATAAGTCGTAGATATAAACATATCATAGTACATGTACAATGTACATACACTGTATTTTGTATACAAGTAGAAGGTAATATAATGACAAAAACAAAATTAATACAATATAGCCTTAAAGTAATTATATAAAGAAAATCCCAAGTTTTATTAAAATACTATATAAATTGTACCTATAAATAAATTAATTTAATTGTAATTAATTTCTTCTTGTTCTGGGAAACATCGAATATAAGAGCTGAAACAAAATAAAAAGTT
>JAEDXX010000667.1:0-16033 GCA_021725515.1 Epicauta chinensis
GAAAGTCCGACATTGGTGAATGTCCGAAATATTTCATTACATTGTTGTACATTCGGACTTTCGATGAACAATTTCAAATTCTGCATCGCCACGCGTCACAGGTCATTATTTCAATACAAAATTAAGACTTCAAAGTTCCTAAATTGCATACCTGATGGTGTAACTAGAAAGTGGGATTCTAGAAACCAATGTAGATAAAGTGGGGAATATTAGGCAGATTACCTAAATCTATATTAAAAATAACCTAACTGAAATATATTCTGCGCATCATAGTAACCGCCCTAACTCAGAAATAAGGGTATTTAGCAAATATTTCGGACATACACCAAGCGCCTATGTGAACATTCACCAAATTTCGGACATTCACAGTAACATACACATGACAGAAGCTGGCACGTCCAAGGAGCTGGTATGCAAGTGTGCCAGCTACATGCATGTGTATCCCCGGCTTTAAGTTCTAATCAATTGCTTCATGTTAGGCCAATATTAATGCAAAATTTTGATCGAATTTGAACAACTTACGGATATCATTTCAAAGGGAGCTGTAAGAACAACTAGCGGACTTGATGTTTTAGAGCTTTTTTTTTGTGAAATATTAAAAAAAAAATATATTGAAATATATTATGTACACTCTGAAGCCTATCCAAAAAAAAGAAAACTGAGAATTACACATTTTGGAGATGATTAAGGAGGTACAGGACCTAAACGAAAATGATGTAAACATCTTGAAATTTTCAGGATCAATAAAAATATACACCATACATATTATCTAAAAATTTCAGCGATCTAGGGTTCGTAGCTTTTTTATAAAAAAAATATCAAAAATGACCAATTTAACATTATAACAATACAAAAGCGGCCACGCGTACCTACATATCACTATTTTAATGTATGAAAAAATGATGACACAATTCTAAAAAACGACATATATGTAAAGAAAATAATGCCAAATCTATTGAAAGAGAAAAATTATCCCAAGGATTCTTATTTTTAACAATATTTAATTTTTAAGAACATAAAACATTAAAAAGTAGACAGCCATAGTTCGTATGTGTTGTGTTCATGTGAGTTGTCACTGCAACAAGTACAGTCTCGATAAAAAAGAATGGATTCTATATTACGTACTGTATAGCTATATATATATATATATATATATATATATATATATCGCCCTTGAGACAAAACTTTTTAAATGGACTGTACGTCCTGTACCTCTTTAAGAGAAAAGAGAGATTTTTTTGTCATATTTTGGTTCATATAGAAGAAACTGCCTGTCAATTTTCATAATTTCAGAACGAATTGAAATTTTTATTTCAAACTTTGACAATATTGTTGATGAATGTTTTTTTTTAACAGTCTGTGAAAAATCAACTGAATATTTTAGAGTTGTCTAAACCTGTTTCGTTTTTCAAAGACGGGCTGAGGGAAAGAAACACCCTTGAAACCACAGCTCTGAAAAGAGGGCACACGTAGGGCATGTCTTAAAGCTTGAAGAGAAGTGGATAAATCTTAGGACAGTTTTAAAATGAATATTTATACATTTCTACTCTGTTATTTCAGTTGAAATTTATATGACAAAAAAAATAGTTGCTAATTGTTTGTTCAGACAATATTGTCGTCATTTTAACATCTTTGTATCTACAAATAATCCAGCAAAAATTGCGAATTATATAACTGCAGAAAAGTTGTGTTTTCTTGACGTGGTCTGTAATAAAAAAGATAAAAAATTCCCTAGTTCGCGGTGAAATTAGCCGACAATGTCTTGACCGGCGCCTCCACCATTTCATAAAGAGGGGGGGGGCGTTTTAATACAGTATTTATTACATGAATGTTTAAGCTTGCAAATCCATCAAACAAAAAATGTTTGAATTGATATCGAACTGAATTATTGGCAAATTGCTTTAAAAAATACATTTTCCAATACCATTTCAACGTATTAACTATTGGATTACTGAAAAAAATACTATTAATGAATAACTAAATAGTTGAAACGAATAATAAATTTTGAATGAGCTCGATATAATTAACAAATGTGTATTTCGTGTTTTTTGGGCAGCGCGTTTGATCTAGAAAAGTATCAATTTCACTAATCTATTATTGACAAGAGACCAATTTTTCCAACATTAATACAACGCTTTTATTCCAATCGAATAATTAACAAATACACTACATATAATTGACTATGTAAACTATATATATATATATATATATATATAAATAGAAAATTACACACAAACATCATGTCTACTTAAGCGTTTATTTATAAAATATACATAGCTGGCAACTCAAATAGGTTGTTAGTGTTAAAAATTCTACACAATAGAAAGAAAATAGTAGCTTCCAACCTTACGGTTGACTTAAAACAATTCCAATGGGACATGAATTATGGATTTAATAAACAAACTATAAATAAAATTTCGTTTAATATATTGTGACACGGGAGTAAATATGGTACGTTCCTATTTCAAAGTCTTATTTGTCGCCTAACTGGTTTGTGGATATAATCGTGATATGTGTGTGTTTATATGCAACTACATAAGGAGTGGCTTTTAAAGTTGTTTATGGTCGCTATATTTGAACATTTTTCTTTTACTCAAAACACAAATTACTGCCTCTCTAAAAGCCCGTTTAGACGTTCAAGCCATTTGCGCAAACTGGCTTGCACAAGCCAATTTGTGCAAATGAACTGAATAAAATGTTGTCGTTCACACGTTCAGTTTAGTTTGCGCAAATCTGGTGTGAGGAAGTCTGAAAATTGTAGTTAATTGCATTATTATTATTAAAAATGGAAGATTTGGATCAAGAATTAATTCTTGCAACGGCTGCGGTGTGCCTTATAAAAAAGAAAAGGCAATTAAAGGCTAAAAGGAAATAGTCTAAATAATGGTTGCTTAAACGGGATTTGTTTTCGCTGTACTCTCGACTTTTTATCTTCCATAAACAGGGAAGCAATTTATATGTTTCAATAAATTCAGAAATAACTTCCTTTTCGGTGGGCATTTTAACGAACACAATAATACGAATTTTTTTTACATAGGTTGGGGTGAACAGATGGTAGAAGGGTTTCATCATGCGCGAGATTGAAGGGTCTAAACGACGTTCATGCCAACACACCAACCGCAAGCCAATTTTCTGTCGAGATCGATTTTACTCAAGCCAAATTTTTTGGCTTGCACAAACTTCATGCCATCGTTTTACAAGCAACGATTTGTTTGCGCAAACTGGTTTGTGCAAGCCAGTTGCCAGTTGGCTTGAACGTCTAAACGAGCTTTAAGACACGAAAAACGATTAAAGTTCATAACTATTCGATGTATTTTAAGCTAACGAACTTTTCCATACATATTAGTAATGCCTTCATTGGCATTAACTAATTAAACTTTCCTATCCCGAATTCAATGACATTCCAACAACCATTTGACCACATGCTAAAATGCTATGTGTCCGAGTCTCACTAGTGGCCAGTTCGTTAATTACCACTGACAATTGTAAAATTTGATTTGATTTGCATAAATAGATAGACTAGCATTAATGATGATAATTGTAATTTAAATATTTGATGCGAGAATTGATACAAAAATAAGGCCGTAATGGGGCATCAATGATCATCAACGGTAACAAAAAAATAGTGTTCAATAATAAATTGCTCTCAAAATCCGACAAAATAGACACATTATCCACTACTGTTGTATGGGTGATCCATTACGTTTTTTTATAGTACTCTAACGTGTGTGTTCATTCTCTACAAATTAACGATGTATGATTAATTATATCAACGCATCAGTGCATCGAAGATTGATGTCGACTTTTCAAAAAAAATTAAAAAAAGAGATGATAAACTTCAACTCGAACTTGTGTGGGTTTGCTAATTGTTTCGACTGTTGCGGATTTCTCAGACTTGTTGACTTTATAGTTAGTTTTGATTTTATTGGGAAAATAGGGGTTGTTTTTGCTGTTAATTACCCCCATCGATTAATGATCTTTTAAAAACTAACTTTTTTTGTATGTTGGTAATTATAGTAAAAGTCCAAATAAGGTAATTTTGAATTGAAAATTTAACATATTTGAAAATTTATAGCTCCGAATTCAGTTCTATTACAAACTTGAAATTCTCAGTGCTGTTTAATGATAAAACGAAAAATATTCTCTGAAATTTTCGAAAGATTTGGAATTGATATAAAAAAGTTATGGGTGTCTCAAAATGGCGATGTTTTAGAAATGTCCTAGATTTGCCTTGCTGTACTATAAAGAAACAGCTTTAATCAAAGTAAAGTAGGGTGAAAAGCATCAGTACATACTTTAACAAAAAATTTGAGATTACGATCATCTTCCTATTCCAAAAACTGTAGATTTGACAGGCCTTTAAATATAGGTGAAATTTCGCGAAAACAGTGATTCAGTTGAAAGCGTACAGCTAAACTGAATTAAAGTTTAGATCAATAGCATATTTTTTTCTTGAAAATACAGGGTTGACCGAGAAAAACGCTGTCTCGAACTAATCTCTAACAATAAGTCATACAGAAGCTGAGATATAAATTTTTCAAAATTGCCAAAAAATCGGCTTTTTTCAAATTTCAAAAAACCCTCTATCGGCTGGATTTGAACTTATCAGGCAACTTATCAGCTCCTTTTCTGACTCACTTTCGAAAATAAAATCGGCATCCAAATCCGTGACCTACGCGCGCACACTTTTATCGAAAAGTAATGGATCTTTTTAATTTAAATATTAAATTGATTAATTAATTAATCGCAACCTAATCGATCACTTATTTCATGTTTCGACACTGAAAAATGTACGAACCGTCGACCGGGATTCAAACCACGGGTTTCGCGTGCTATCGCGGCTGTGTGGTGCGTTTACATTTACGTTTAGAAAGTCTTTATTTGTTTTTCTTATATTTACGTCGTATTGTATTACAATTTGTGATTACATGTTTATTTTACAAATGTTCCCGTTCAAAACCTACATTCAATTATACATATTTGTTGTTAAACGATAATTACATTGATTACAAATATATTAATATTTGGTAGCGATTTCATTCTTTTACAGACGGGGAGGGTGTTTTGTTCTGTTCGCCATCTTTAAAATGATTTAGATGCAAAGGAAAAATTGTATGATCGTTGTTATTTTTGTTGTTGTTTTACTAATTTTGGTTATAGAAGTCCAACTTTTCGTATGATAGAGTGTATTGGGGTCGACAAGCCTCATGTTACCTCTTGTTGGCAATTGCTTATGTTAGTTTGCTGTTTTTCATGTTATTAAAGTAGAACTTGTTTGTTGCTTCTAGTATGTAGTCCTTCAGTGGTAGTAGTTTTGCCTGTTGATGCATGTCTGTAATTCTGCTGTATCGATATCAATTTGTAATTAGTCTCAAGCATTTATTTTGCTGGATTTGCAGTTTTTTGTATAATGTTTCTGATATATCACACCATGCCGCGGAAGCATATACTATGCTTGGTCTTATAAAGGAAGTGTAGATTAATCGTTTGTTTTCTAAACTGGTGTGTGGAGATCATAATAATGGGTATAGAATCTTTATTAAAACTTGTGTCTTCTTTATGATGATTTCAATGTGCTTATTGTAGTTTATATATATATAGGGTCTTTCATTAAGCGCTTCCTATCTTTAAATTTAAATAAAACAAAGTGTGTGAGAGATATCATCAAAAATTTTTATTTGTTTAAAAGACCTATTCATGCCATTATGTGTGGAGCGCATCCGAAACGTCCAATTTTTCATTACTCTGGCGCATAAATCAGGCTGAATTTGACCGATGGCATAGGTTAAGTTGGCTTTGAGGACCGCTTTGTGGCTTATTCGCATACACCTGCTACTTGAGAAAACCCCACAAGAAAAAGTCTAACGGGGTCAAATCGCACGATCTCGGTGGCCAGTTAACATCACCTCCACGTGAGATGACCATGCCCTCAAATCGCTCGTGCAGAATATCCAGTGTGACACATAGCGCCGTCCTGTTGAAACCACATGTTGATGGTTTCCAGATCATCCAAATGAGGCCAAGTTGTGATCTGCGAAATGCCGAGTTCTTGTGAGCCACGCGAAATCGACTGCATCGGATTCTCCTGCAGGCTCTCACGGGCAGCGGCGATGTTTTCGGCAGATCTTGCGTTTCGTCGACGTACGGGCGTTGGTCGATCGTTTACTGAACCAGTCGACTCAAATTTATCCACCAAATTACGGATAGTCCTCTCGGTAGGCCGATTATGGCGACCGTAAAATGGGCGAAGCGCGCGGTACGTTGCCCGAACAGAACACCCATTTTTATCAAACAAATTTTATTATTTGCACGTGTTGCTCAGTGCTATAACCGTCCATGGTGATTTGGCAAAAGAGACTGAATAAATGACAACTAATTTGACAGATGTAGCTTCAACAAGATGGCTGTTACCAACTGTCAAAGTTCGGAAATCCCTGTTGAAAGACCCTATATTTGATGTTCTTTTTATAGTATTTTCATAGATATTTGGCTCGCCTCAGGCAAGTACTTACTACCGTTGACCGCAAAGGGACCGATATTGGTATTTATGATAGGCAGGTAGTTGCAAGTAGAATAAGGGACCGTACTCAAATATTTGAAATCTCTTAGTAGAAAGATTGGTAACTGTAAATATATTTTTGCAAAGTGAATTAATAATTAGAATTACAGATAGTGATAGTGATAGTGATACTGATGACAAAAGTGAATTATCGTTGATTGTTCCTGAATAAAAAGTTTTTATTTTATACCTATTTTGAAATCATATGTTCTGTTATTAAATAATGTATATATATATTTTTTTATTCTTACTGTTTCTGGAGCCACTACAAGATTTCACAAAGAATTCATACTTCCAGAGAGATCTATATATTTCATTCCCATTTTAACTTTTTTGAATACACCCCTGACCAACTTTCTCCGTGCGGTCGTTCCCTAACCACTTTATTGGGGGCTAAGTTGTAAAATTAATGAAGCGTGAACAAGATATTGTCAAGCCAGACCAAATATCTATGAAAATACTATAGTTTCAATTTTTTGATTGTTGATCTTAATTGGGCTGAAGATTTTGTTGTTGATGTGGATGTCTTTGGTAAATGTAATTGTTTCAGTTTTGGTCTCATTTATTTTTATTTTCCACTTTTTGTAGTATGTCATTAGCATGTCTAAGTGAATTTTTTTTTGTTTATTGGCGATTTCTGCACTGAAGGAGCTGGCATATATTGCAGTGTCATCTGCGTACATGGCCAGTTTGGTTTTTGCAAATTTGATTATGTCGTTTATATAATAGTTAAATAATTTTGGTCCAAGCACTGAACCTTGGGGTACCCCTGCTTTTGTTTTATATCGCGACGATATATCATCATCTATTCTTACTTGAAATTCACGTTCGTTTAAATAGGAATATATTAGTCTATTCAGCCAGTTTGGAAATTGATACTGGTTTAATTTGTATATCAGTCCCTCAATCCATAGTTGGTCAAATGCTTTCTCAATATCTAGGACAGTCATTACCGTCGATTTGCGCTTTTTAAACTCTTCTTTCACGTCATTTAGAATACGAATTAGTTGTAATGTTGTGGAGTGTTTTGATCGGAATCCGTACTGTTCTTCTATTATGGTTTTGTGTTTACTTTCAATTCTATTAGTGCGATTTTCAACAATTTTTTCAAAGATTTTAGCTAGCCCGTTAAGTAGGCTAATCGGTCTGTAACTAGTAATTTTGTTAGAGTTGTCACAATTTGAGAAGAACACACCAATAAAGTTGCGCAGAATGTGAAAATAGGTGCAGACGAGACTACTTTCGAATTTAAGGGAGGAAAGTCTAGACAGTGGCGTCCATTATTCTGTTTTGTGACTTCCGTCTGAAGTGTTCGTTTAGTTTGTGTTTTTCCTACATTCGGGGTCTGCTTTTCTTCTCCAAGAGAAAGCAGACCGTAGAGCAAGAAAAATATTATAGTCGACAAAGACGAATAATACCCGCCCCCCCATTACGGACTGAAAATGATACGCCACTGGTAAAATTCCACGGACAGATTTGTATGACTCAACATGTTCTTCTCAAACTGTGACAACTCTAGCTGGTTTGTCCGGTTTCTTTATAGGGATTATTATTGCCACTTTCCATATTTTTGGGAAGTATTGTAGTCTTATGATGCTGTTGTAAATGTAGATAAGCTGTACATTAGCCTTTTGTGAGAGGTTCTTTATGATGATATTATTTATGGTGTCAGGTCCGGGCCCTTTTTTTTCTAGTCTTGAAATAATTTGTTTCACTTCTTCGAAATTGGTAAGGGATTTACCTAGTTCTTTCTTATTCATCGGCATCGGACTTTCCATCAATTTGTTTATGACCTCTTCTACCTGCACGTTAGTGTCGTTGTCTGTTGTTAAGTTATTTGTGAAGTTTTGTTGAAATACCTTTGCTAAAGCTTCTACTTTCTCTTTTCCCGAGAAATGCACTTTATTGTTATTATCAGTTATTGCTGGTATTTTTGTCTGTTTCTTGGTGAGTCGTTTCACCGTTTTCCATATGCTGCAATCTTTCGTTGATAGTCTTTCCAGCTTTTGTTTCCATACATCATTTCTGAAGTCTCTAATCTTTTGTTTTATTAAATTGTTTATGTGCTTTAGTTGATTTCTATTGTCTTCTGTTGGGTTTTGTTGTCTGTGTTTTCTTTCTCTATTTTTCTCCGTGATTAGCTGCTTTATTTCAACAGGTAACATCTTTATATAGGTTTATTGTTTCAATTGTCGACGTTGCATTTTGCGCTTTAATGACTGCTTCATTGAACTCTGCGATCTCTTTTTCTATTTCTTCAGAAGAGTTGATCTTGTTGTCGATTTCAATGTTGTTGTTCAGAATTCTTCTAAAGTGACACCAATCCGTACTGTCAAAGGATTTGATCTTTCTGATCATCTGTTCTGCTTTTATTTTTGTTTGTGTGATAAAGATGATAGGATTGTGGTCTGAATCTAAGTCGTTTATTGATACTGGCCTGGAGAAGTTATCAATGTTTTTGGTGATGACCAAATCAATAGTACTCGGTTGGTTTCCATTTGTAGGGAAGTGAGTATGTTCATTTGGGAAGTGTAACAGGTTATTATTTGCGTTGATGTAATTGTTCAGGATGTTCCCACTGGTGTTGCTGTCGAAGCAATTCCAAACTTGTTGCCTGGCGTTGTAGTCTCCAATTGTGATAGTTTTGTTTCCAATGTCAATCAGTTGATGCTTTGCATCGTGAGATTATTCGTAGGTGGATTGTATATGCATGAAACGTGTGTTTTATCTTCCAATTGTATCGAAATTGATTCTATGTCATTTCAGGGTGTTGTTATTTCTTTGAAGCTTATACTATTTTTAATTAGCAATGCAACACCACCGGAGGCGATTGTTGTTGTAATTCGATCGTTTCTAATTGTAGTATAATTTCTAATCTTTAAGTTATGTTCAGGCTTCAAACGGGTTTCTTGAATTGCGGCGATATCAATATTATGTTGGTGTAGTATATTTCATGTTTCGAGGCTGAGGTGTGAACGAGAACGTCGATAGCTTAGAGGTCCAGAGCACCCCACAGCCGCGATAGCACGGGGAGACCCGTGGTTCGAATCCCGGTCGACGGTTCGTACATTTTTCAGTGTCGGAACAAGAAATAAGTGATCGATTAGGTCGCCATTAATTAATTAATCAATTTAATATTTACATTAAAAATATTTACGATCACGATCCATCTCCATTTCATCAGTAATGGATCTACCCAGAGCAATATAATCTGCATGCGACTGTTATAGAAAGGGAAACGATCGCCCGACTTGAGAACGAAATTTATTATATGTGGACCACACATCTATCGTGTGTGCTATTCAAAAAACTGACTTTAGCTTTATCCGCAATATACCAAAAACGACCGTATTGTTGTTGGGGGCTTGTTGCAAACATCCCCAATCCAACCCCGAATACGAAAAATAGAAAATTTATTAATTTTAAGCTTAAGCTTTTCAAATTTGGTTTTAGTTTCAGATAATGCGTTGGTTTTTTGACAACATTTTTAACAATTACGGTTAATGAAAATAAATAAATAAGGTCAATTACCATGACAACGTGAACTTACTTTTTGAGACTTATTGTTAGAAAAATTTTCAAGTGAAACGAACAATTTTAGATTTTTCTCTGAAACTCAAACTAAATTTGAAAAGGTTAAAACTAAATTGGCCGTTTCGGGTCATGCAAAAACTTTGATCAAGAATACATTTTTCTCGTAAAACGCAAAATAAAAATGTTTTTCCTCTTTGGAACTCGGTCTGTGGACATACGGTATATTGTTCGAATATAATCGGATGTGTTTGGAATACTTCCTCTATCTCGCTCAGTTTGGAAAATTATTTCACCTTTCCTGGTATATCGAACGGAAATGCAAAATTGCAAAACGCAAGTTCCCCCCTTATACTATCTCCATACACAATGTTCGAACATTAATTATTTAGAAACGACTCCCGGAACGCACGTATCTACAGCTTTACGTAATAGTCGATGCGTCTTGGTCGTTGTGACGCATGCCAATACCCAACAATGGTTCCATTGGGACTTCACCTGTGTCGAGGTGTAATATTTTAACAAAACTGTCTACCTGTAGATTCGTCATTAATAGTTATTTTTCAATTGTTATACGCCGACTGTGCAATATCCAAGGCGCGTCTTAAAATATTTGTAACACGCACCATATAAGAGGGGTGGTGGATAACATTACTGACACGTACTTGGAATATCTTCCGGCGGAAGGATATTATTACATATTACAACAATATATTCGATAATAATAATACGGATGAGGAATTTACAATCAATATATAAATCGTATTTTATTATTATTATTTGATAATAGAGAAAATCAAAATGAAGATTGTAACTCGTTTAGAATTTGTTGTGTATTGATTTGGATCGTGTTGTCTTTTTGTGTGCTCATTATTTCATCCCTAACTGACTACATTTCTACACCATCCCTCTCTCTCTCTCTCTCTCTCATTATTTAGATATAAAAATGTAAAAGAGATAAGTGTGTATTTTTATTATAAGAGCAACGATGTTCGTTCGTTATGTTGAACAAGTTATTCACAGATTCAAGAGTACTTGTTTAACGAAAGATATTGTCGTTTATTTAAAAAAAATAAGTTTCAACAATGCATTTATGCATATACATTTATATTTAAGAAAATCCAAGGGAAGCGGCGCTTCCACAGCTTCCATGGACTGCACGCCACTGAATAATTACAATAATAGTCGTAATAATTGTGGTTGGTTTATTTTGTGTGTAATATTATTGTTATTATTGTATATAAAAGGTGTGGTGAAACAGTTTCCAAGTGTGTTGTATTTATTTAACACTCGACTGTCGGATGTTATAAGTGTATTAACAAACAAAAGAACAAAAAGCGCCTTATATACATGAATTATTTGTACAAGTTTAATATTTTAAATATTTTAGTATTTCAACTATTGAATAGTTGTCGTTATTTGTAAGAAAATTTAGTAAACTTTAAACGAACTAATCAATAATGCTATTCAAACTAGAAAAGTTTTAGTTATAGTTGGTTGTATCTCTGAACGAAACAACTTTGAGGATGACATCACACGAAATTTACAATTTAAATTAGAAAATATACAGTGTAGGCAAATCAAATGAGAACATTTTGTTGAGCTAAAAAAAAACAAGAAGATAGTACGTTTCATAAGGACCAATAATGTGTCGAAGAAAGATCGGGATAAAACGAGAAGAATGCCTAAATATGCTGGTACTGATTGTTATAGTATATTCACGGGCAGAAATGATACTAAATTTCGGTTGATAAACTTGAATCTAGTGATTTCTTTGTTTACATATGTATCTTTCCTAATATTATCCTGAGATTACGTACGACAAGATTGTCAAATCTAGTAACTCTTTGGTTTCTGAATTCACAATAGTATTGCCTCGTAGTTATCACTTTTCCACTCACATAGTCCCTGTCTCTCTCTCTCAGTTTCCCTCCCTCTCTCTCTCTCATCCCATCTCTCTGAATATGTCTTTCGCATTCTCTTGTCTCTCCTCCACATCCCTACACATCTATAGGAAATCCAACGAGTAAACGGACTTTTTTGTAACTAGATAAGTTGCTAGTTCTATGGCGCAAAATTCAAAATTACTTACAAAGCACGAAAATTGTGAAAACAAAATTATAAATGCTCTAAAAATATTCTGTGGTAATGGCGAAAACTACTTCGATATTCGATAAATAGACAAAAAAAATTTTCGCAGAAAATCTGAGTTTTCCCTCTTCAGTGCGTTAGGTAAAAGGGCTGCCAAATACTTGGAAGAGCTACAAATAGCTGAGTTTAGAATTGAATATAGGAAATTTCATTCGATCAAGTTGGTATAGATATCTGCTTAGAATTTGGTGGAAATGTTGTGATATACCATTTCTTTGCTTTATTACTATCCTTCTATTTCGCCGTATTCTGAACAAGGATAGTAGATGTTTTATATGTCGAATATTGTGGATTAAATACCAGGTAAAGGGATCTATCCCTAAGAAAGGGACATTTTATTATCTGTTCTTTTGTATCTTGTGGAAAATTTAACAAAATACTCGTATATAAACGAATTATTCTCTATTTACAAAACAAAACAAAAATTACAAAATATCAAACATCATAAATTTTACAATTGAAACTTAAAATTTCACTATGTAAGGGCGCTATGTTCAGTTCATTAACAATATTGAAATAGCCGCGACATGTTCGAATATTGAATTTGTTTACAATATATTGTCGCGCTTGATTTCTGGCTAATTCCAGTAATTTTGGCACTTTTGGCAATTTCTCAGCCTTCTGTTGCAATTCTAATACACCCTATTCTAAACAATATTGACGTACAACTGGATCGGCGGTAAAACACAAAAACTCTTTTAATCCATCCAAATTAATATTACTGCCCCTACGAACAATATCTGTAATCTAGCATTTCACATCGAATTTAGTACGAACAATTGGCGAATGATTACCAATATGAATCAAACGTATACAACTATTTCGCAAAACGAAATCGAACAGTGTTTCACCGAAATGTTTATGTATCAATTCCGTATCGTATGAAGTGATCAACATACCGTGTTTGATAAGTTGTACCATAATTTCGAATAGATTGTCTATAGAAAAACTGTATTTAACACAATAATTTATTAGTGCTTCAACGATGAAATCTTGTGCAGTTATCTGTGCACAAATTCTTCGCACATGTGTTGATCGGACCAACACTTTTAGACACGGGAAGAATGTACGATAATTGATCGAATTGGAATTAATCAACCAATTCTGTACGAATTCGGATAGAAAATGTACATGTGAATGGCGTTTCGTTAGTTGTCGCCATAAATGGTCGAATTTATCAACAATTATTTTTAATTCATATGGTGACAGACAGTATAAATTTGCCACGATTCGTCTCAAATGCTCATATTTCATATCGATATTGATGATACGTTTTAAAAGAATAACGCGATTCGGATCGATGTGTTGTAACAATTTTAGGAAACACTCCGAGCTAACTGTACCATTGGATACTTCACGTTCGTAGAGCTTGATGGATCCTTGTCGTCGGATTAAACATCTTCTCTGATGAGACATTTTGTCAATTGAAAAAAACCATTTAGATTTTACACAAAAATTTTACACAAACTCTGTGTGTGTGTGTGTCATTTGTACTGTATCGTACTTGTCGATAACTAATAAATTTCAACCAAAATTGAGGATTTTATAGTTAGAAAATGTATTAGCAATAGCCAATCGGGGGGGATGGTTGTTGAGTTTTCCCCCCAAAAAAAAAAACAGGTAGTTGTCAGGGCAAAGAGTTGTACGAATTTCTATAAATTTTACAACCATGCTCTAATCCGTTGGAAATTTTATGACTTGTTTGCAACGGCGAGAAATTGTCAAAATTGGTCACACTCAACCAGTCAGGCATGAAAGTCTCTTTGTCTTGGCGGTGCCTTTAGACTTGTCAAAGTTTTTGTAATCTTTGCTTATCAAAAAGTCGTTTCTTCGCAATTTACAGCTATGCCTAATTATCACTAGAATCTTTGTTTTTATGGAAAATCCGAATGAAAGGGCACAATTTTGTCTCGACGAGCTAAAGATGTGTTTAGAAGGAAATGCTATAGTTTGTTTCAGGATAATTTTCAGGGAAACGTGGGAGAATCTCTCTCTCTCTCTCTCGCTCTCTCATTTCCAATACGACCCTCCATTAGCAACGCCTTGTAACGGTTGAAGTGTATATGAAACGATCTCTGAGAATTTTACTGAAATTTCAGATATTTCTACGATTCCACTATAATGATTTCTTTGCGAAATCGGGCTTCTAAATTCTCGTAAATGATCTTGAAAGCTTGTCTGAATGATGCTTTTAAATTTTTCAATTTAACTACCACCAGAATATGTTTTTGTTGCGGAAAATACGAATTAAGAGGCACAATAAAGGAACCCGTATTGGTGGCCATTCTTCACGTGTAGGCCGTTTAATGAAGTTACGTTAAACAAGGGAAAAAGAACAAATTTTCGAGCGAGATTGGAGAATAAAGCGCTCTGAGCACATTGCCTGTTTTCTCTCTTTCTTTTGTTTCCAACACAAGCCACGCCTACTGGCGATTAAAGTTACATGAAACGATCTCTAAGAATTACTAAATTTTCAAATATTTTAACGATCTCATTAGTACTAATCTTATCTATACATAAAGTGACTCAGAGAAGCCAGAGATAACGAGAAATTATCAAAATCGATCATACCAAAGCTCTCGCAAACAATGTTGATGTCTTTTATTGTTTTTCAAAAAAGTCGCCTGTTCCCATGTAGGAATTTACAATAGGGCTACTCTAAAATAATATAAAAGCCAACCCAAAAGACGATTTTAGTTTGAGTGAAAATTTGTTTGTTTACTCAGCTTGGTTGTGCATTGGCATTGAAACTTGGCCAAGGCTTGACAATTAATAACCGGTCCAAGACTTGCCCTGTTCCTTTGATTTAAGAAATATTTAGAAAGTAGCAATTAAAAAATCAACAACATTATCCGAAAATTTATCAATTTAGTCTTAATAGAGCGCCTAATTTTGGAGCAAAAAATTATTAAAATTGTCTTCGATTAAACATCGAATAGAAACATTAGCATCTACACGTGAATTATGTAAGAATTCTACCAGACAATCGATTAAATACAAGCTTGCCAAGGCAGCATTAATTACATCCAAGATTAATATACAAGTGAACCTTTTTAGTAGCTTCATAATTGAATTCTTTCCATAACTACATTATTCGATCGCAACAGAAACTCTTAAGAGTATTAAAATTAAAACGAATTTTAATTATCATGCAATTAACATTATAGCGATTGTTACAAGTAAGTTGAAATGTTTTCGAAATTAAATTGCTAATTAAAATACATCATCTCAATACATTAATGGTGCACACACGTATACTTTACACTTGTATAATAAATAAAGGGCGGATTGAAGGTCATTTGATTTGAATTACAATGCTGGAAATGCACCATTGGCGTAGTTTAATTTTAATGCATGTATTTACATAAAATTATAAGAAAATACACGTAGAACAAATCAAAAAAAATGTGTTCGTAATTTTAAAGTTTTTTTTTATTTATTTTTGTCAAAAATTGTTGTTTTTTTTTTAATTTTCTGTGGCAGAAACTGTGGCTTGTTGCCGCTGACCCCGCTGACGAACCATCTTTTAAAAAATGAGAGAGAGTGACCAGAAATTCATAGAAATACGGTACAACTAGACACCTGTTTTTTCGCCGTAACGTAGCTACGTCACGGTAGCAGTTCAACTGGTCCACTGCTTTTCTATGTGCGGGGTAGTTGGGCTTTATTTGTATAGAGAAACGTTTCACAAGAAAAGATAGAATATACAAGTACAACAGCTTTTGCCGATACGCTCTATACGAATTTGTCAGGAGACTAGAATTTGCCTTGCTCCAACTTGGAGCAGATATC
>JAEDXX010000668.1:0-15959 GCA_021725515.1 Epicauta chinensis
TTTATTTTTTCTTTTTTTATTTTTATTTTTCATGTATGCTTTTGATATACTTTTGTTGGAAATTGGTCTTTTATTCGTTGGTTATTTAAGCGTTATATAAGTCTTACTTATTTTATTTCTATCTCGTTTTTTTCGTCTTGTCTCGATTTTTTTTTTTTGTCATATCACAGATCAGCTGTATATTATTGATATTTCTTGAGTGTGGTTTATTTTATATTGATTCCTTTTATGTCCAGGTCTTTGTTATATTTTTTTCTTTTTGGATCTCTGGTCTGTTAGTGAGTTATTTGATATCTATTCCGTTATCTATACATTTTTTTGTTCTTTTTTGTTTTTGGGATTACTGAAGTATATTTCTAATTTCTTGTTTAGCTTTCATCGTCTATTATCGCGCTGTTTGTTTTTTTTTTATTTTGTTCTTTTATTTCTTTTTTTCTATTTTCTGTTAATTTTATTCATATTCTTTGTTATCTGTTGTAAGGTATTTTTTTTTTTGTATTTTTAGTTTTTTATTCATTTTCTTTTCCTGATATTTTTCTTTTTTATTGTTGTTTTTTTGTGTGTTTATTTCCTTTTTGTTACTATTATCTATTGCGGTAGGTTCTTTTATTTCTGATTATTTTGGTTTTTTATATTTATCTTGTGTTGTTTCGTTTTAATTTGTTTTTTTTGTGATCTTTTTTATATATGTTTTCTTCCATTTTTGGTATTATTATTTTTATTGTTAGTTATTTATTTTTGCCTTAAGTATTTCATTTCTTTAGTTTGTCTTGTCTTTTATATAATTATCTGTATTTTGTCTAGGTTATTTCTTCATTATTAATTTTTATTGTTGATTATGTTTTATATTCTTTTTATTTTTATCTGTCATTTATTTAGTTGGTCTTTCTTGAGGTTCATTCTCTTATATTGGTGTAGTTGCTTGCTTTGCTGGCTGATTGAATTGATTGGCTCTATCGTTTATTCTCATGTACTGGTGTTGTTATTGGGGTATCTAATATCACTATTTTCTTCTATGTATTTATATCATTGTATTCTTCTTTGATTAGCTATTTATTTTTATGTATTATGTTTTATGCTTCTCTCTCAATTAGCTCTGTTACTAGCTCTTTCCTATTGGTGATCTTTGGGTTTTCTGTTTCCTTTTTCTTGTACATCTTGTCTATTCTTTTTTCTCTCATGTTGTTTTCTGTCTGATTATAGTTTCGTGCTTTCTATTATGTGTTTTATTTTTTATTTTGATGTATCGTTATATTTCTTTTTTACTATTTTATTTTTTCTTCGTTTTGTCTATGGATATTTTTTGATTCTTTTGTTTCCCTATCTATTGTGTGATGTTTTGTATTGTATTTGATGTATTATTTTTTTTTATTTTATTTTTTTTATTTATTTTCTTATGTTTTTTTATGTTTATCTATTTTCTATATATATCTGTTTTTATTTATCTTTTTTTGTTTATTTGTTTTCTATATTTATATTTTTTCTATATATCTTTTTTGTTTTATATATTTTTTTTTATTTTATCTTTTTTTTTATATATTTTTTTTTATATATATATATTTTTATTTTTTTTATTTTTTCTCTTTTTATATTTTCTTATTTTTTTTATTCTTTTTATCTTTTGTTTATTTTCTTTTTTATTTTTTTTTATTATATTTTTTTTTATTTTATTTTTTATTTATTTTATTTTATTTTATTTTATTTTATTTTATTTTATTTTATTTTGTTTTGTTATTTTATTTTATTTTTTTTTATTTTATTTTATTTTATTTTATTTTATTTTATTTTTTTTTATTTTGTTTTGTTATTTTATTTTATTTTATTTTTTTTATTTATTTTATATTTTATATATATTTTTTTTTATTTTATTTTATATTTTATCGATATATTTTTATTAGTTTTTATTATCTATTATTTTTATATTTTTTATACTTATTTTTTATTATATCTCATATTTTTTATATGCTTTTATTTTTATTATATATATATATATATTTTTCTTGTATGTTTATATTATACTTCTATATTTTTATTTTAATCTATTATCATTATTTTTATATATGACTTGATAAGATTAAAATTAATAACAAAAAAAAAAAGTATAAACCTTGAATTAGGGTTGGAATTGTAGAAATATTTAACCATATCGATGGACGTATGTTGTGTTGTTAGGATACCATAACTATCACCAAGAATCGGTTTAGGATTTGCTTGTTTAACACCTTTTTCTAGCCAATAATTATACGGTTTTATTAAAAACCAATACGCTAATATTAGACAGGTGATCAAAATTAAAATCCAAAACATTTTGAATTAGATTTGATAAATTGATGATTTTAATCACAAAAACACACTCGAGAGAACTTGTTAGAGGCGAACTGGAAAGTTGTAGTGCTAGCAAATTTATACAAAATGTTGGGAGTAGGTCATATATATTAGGATAATCATATCTATGCAATATATAACAAATTATAGATAATGTTGTATTTTCACTAAGTGATCGACTAGTTTCTCATATCGCAGAGAAGGTCAAGGGATGTGTTATAATTTAATGCCAGATTATTGTCAATGTACATAACTATGAGACAAATGCCCTACATACATAAATGACAGAATAAGAAAAAGTATCTAGTATCTTTGTTTCTTGTATTCAGATTTTTTTATTAATTCTGTCATTTAAATAAAACTCAAAATAACGGAACCATCTGCTATTTTTGTTTTTTTTTATGTAGAAACATCTTTTTCATGCATATAATTACGGACGCGATGTTTTTATTATTGAAACCTTGGACTTTTATATTATGTTTCATGATGCATCGTCAGGAGTTGCTGAAGAAGAGAGGACCACATCCTATCGTCCACGAACGAAGTCTACAGATGGGCAAAGTTACATTAAACGGCGCATAATTGAATGCTCTCTGTTGATTTGTGTAAACGTGCCTCAAATGTGTTTCTTCGTTTTTTAATATTCCTATCTTCAATTTCTGTCAATACGTTCTAGTGCGGATTATTTGTCGTTGTTGCTGGTAGCCTTGTAGCATCTATAATTTGCAGGATGCTGTTCTCCACAGTTTACGCAAGTGGGTGGTTCATTGGATATTTTATTGCATCACTTTGTTGAATGTTCTCCGTTGTATTTCACGCAACGTGATTTTAGTGCACAATAATTTTTAGTTTGTCCATATCGTTGACAATTGTGGCATTGTGGTGTATTCCAAATTTCCGCTGTTGGATAAAGTATGATTTTACCACCTTGTACAGCAAATAGCTATTATCTATCCTCAATGGCCAGTTTTTATATAGATTCATGGGCCTAAAGTACATAATGAAGTAACTGAACAAACAGCACAAAGATGATAACGGCAGATTAAAATCAAAGGAACAAAATTACAAATGTACTTAATCGAAACAAAACATCCATTCGACAACAACAATCAATGAACATAGAACTCATATAGAAAGAGATGATAGGAGGCAATCTAGTACAGCGGAGCATATACAGAGTGTTGCAGCCCAAGCGGTCATCGTTCATAGCTTCTTCAATTATTAAAATATCCCTATGCAACCTTCAAGAACTTAAACTTAAGGTCCTTAGCTGATCTAGTTTAAGATCTTGAGGGTTGAGTACGAATATTTTAACAATTGAAGAAGTTATGAAAGGTGGGCGCTTGAGCTGAAACAATCTGTATAAAAGTATCGACATCGAATAGCACAGCGAATCGCATCAATAAAGAAGAAAATTATTGAAGCATAAAAAACAATAATAGCATATTCAGCTAAACATATGGCAACTTCTACTCTCCGATATCAACAAACCATTAAAGCGAAAAATCAATCAGAACGATTCAATATAGGTATAAACTGCCGTTGAACATAATCCACACTTACATAATTGTGAAAAGAAAAGCAATTACTTATCAGCTACAGTGAATTTAAACTCAATAAATAGTTATTGTTAAATTATCACTTATTTGTTGAGTGTCAAATCAATCGTAGAGTCAATAACAATAAACGTCTTAAACCAACGCAGAAACAACATAAAGATACTAAATTTCTAGAGATCGTTCACGCTGTAATCAACAAATAGTGGTGTGTCTGTTTACAAATTCTACATACAAATGTTTTATAAACATGTTGGCGCTCACCTATCACGGAAGGTCAACTGTCTATAAGGCGGCGTCAGGTTTATCGAGACCTGCAGTGGCGTAGAATAAATGCACATTATTGATAAACTGTATTTTGTTTTTGCCACTAGCAGGACGCCTATGGCATAAGATTTACGACTATTGTCTCGCTCTCACGCCCCACCTATACAGTTATCGTTGGTCGCATAATGCCACAACCTACAGACTCCCTGCTCCCGCACATCGCACGTCCAGGTCAAAAAATTGACTATACATAATATAAGTAATATAAATTTCTGTAAAGTTACTAAAGCTCAGTTTGACATTCTATATTTAGTCATTCGGGGTAAAAAGACGCGTGGTGTTAGTAGGCGGGTTGACAGTAACGAGTGCCCTTCAGACCCCATCTTGTGTTATCACTTGTTGAATAGTGCGCCTCGTGTGGGGGTGAAATACAAGAAAAAAAGTCAATGGCAAAGGAACTGTCCTAAAATGTTGCACTGTAAATTTTCTATAAAGCTCTAATTGTCACCATTGAAAGTAAGAGATGAAAGAAAGCGATGAATACTGTTGGGGGGCGTCACAATGACAATTTCTATAAATTTGCCTGCATACGTGTAAAAATGTCAGTTGATAAACTTACATTGAATCAAATCATTTAGTGTACAATTCGTGTATTTCGAAGAAGATGTTTTACATTTTAATCTTTTGCATAATATTAGCTTATTTGTTTTTAATAAAACTGTATAACTTTTGGCAACAGAAATGTGTTAAACAATCAAATCCTTTGCTGTTCTTCGGTGATAATTTAAGCAATATTATTGGACCACGGAAATTTGCTGAATTTATTTTAAAAGCCTACAATTCACATCCGAATACCTACTAGGTGTGTTCTATGTTCTCTTTTATTTTTATTTATATTATTTAAACTATTGATTTTGTTATCAAAAATGCAGATATGTAGGAATATATCAATTTTTACGGCCGATTTTAATTATACGCGATCCTGAATTGATTCAACAAATCACAGTGAAGAAATTCGATCATTTCATGAATCATGTTGGAAATCTAGCAGTTAAAGGTTGGTATTAAGTGAATTATCGTATTTGAAATTTTATTGCAACGCTATAGAGCTACAAGAGACAGTATGCGGCGAGAACAGTGGGCTCGTTTAATATTAAGGGTGAATCCTGAGTTTTCTATAACACAAAGTGAATTCAGAAGGGCTCGAAGCTCAACCAAAACTCCATGCTGAATCGATTGAATGCTTTGAAACTCGACGAAAGAAGGAAGAGAAGGAACAAGTACAGTCGAACCTGGCTAAACGACAGTTCAAGGGGCCGCGATCTATTTATCGCTTATAGAGGTTTCTCACTAACCCGAGTTTCTAGTTTACAGAGGTACAGGAGACGTTTATATCTCTTAAAGAGGACCATAAAAATAAAGCCAACAAGTATCGATATAGTATTTTCAGAGGTATTTGGTCTGGTTTTACAAGACCTTGTTCACGCTTCATTAGTTTTACAACTTAACCCCAATAAAGTGGTTAGTAAACGACCGCACGAAGAAAGTTGGTCAGGGGGGTATCCAAAAAAGTTAAAATGGGAATAAAATATCTAGATCTCTCTGGAAATATGAATTCTTTGTGGAATCTTTTAGTGGCTCTAGAAACAGATTTCAAATATTTGAGTACGGTCCCTTATTCTACTTGCAACTACCTGCCTATCATAAATATCAATAGCTGTCCCTTTGCGGTCAACGGTAGTTAGTACTTGCCTGAGGCGAGCCAAATATCTATGAAAATACTATAAACATGCATGTATTGGATGGATATTATTTACTAAAATAATACATGTTTGGAGCTAGATGCTTACAAACAACAACTAAACTTCTGACATCAAAGTGTACTTGAAAAAGTCTGTTAATTTTTTCTGCGTTTCAGGTTTTACGTTTTGTGTGTATTTTACTAGTTTATATATTTGATCAAATATCGTTTTATCAACAACCGCCGAATTTTCAAAAATTTGTGGAGTGTGCATAAGTTTCTCAAATTATAATAAGAGTTCCTTGAAATTTAAGAATGAGTTATAAGTAGCAAATGTTAAATACATTTAACTGTCGCTTATAGAGGTATATTCAATTAATCATCTCAGTTATAGAGGTTATAGAGGTCTCACTTATACAGGTTTTTGTTTCTCACTCATAGAGGTTTTAGAGGGGTAAAATTACGCGACCTGACAATTACACTCACTTATAGAGTTTTTCGCTTACCCAGTTCTCCGTTACTCGGGTCTGACTGTATTTGGAAACAGGTAGATATTGGGCCGCACTCCATGTAAGTTCTCACGATATTTGGAAAACGAGCCGCTCAAAAAACTAAGTTCGGAGGTGGAAAAATTGACACAATATTTAAAGGAAAACAACACGAATAGGGAAATGTAGGAAAGTAGTAGGCGATTGAACTGCATTGTAAGCAAACTTAGCAAGGAAAATATAGAAAGTACGATAAACTCTATAAAGAATAAAAAAGAAACAAAAGATATGACAACGCATTTCGCGATAAATAAAAACACCGCAGAGATGGGGCAAACGTAAGAGATCAGAAATACACTAAACTCTAGAAGAGACTTCGAAGTGATGAAGAAATATACATAGATTCAAACTGGCCAGAAGAAATATGCCACAATATTAGACAAGAACGCGGAAATGAAGCAGAACAAATGAACAAAGGGGACTGCATTATACTGATAAATAGGGAATGACGGCTGGCATGCCCAGTAATGAAAGAAATAATACAAAAAAAGACATTATAGGCGATGTACTAAAATCCAGTGCCCCAACACTTGGACCAATAATCTCCTTAGAGGATGAAACAACCATTAGGATTGATGGCAATAATATACCGCAGTAATATACTCATGTTCAATTTATATGTGCCAATTACTGCGTCAGTAAATTTTAGCATGAATATTAACTAAAATTAGATTTACCTTTAATTTTTAATAACAATACACTATTATCTAACTTTCAAATACTATAAATGTCCAAATTAATGAGTTTAATCAGTATAAAAAGACCTTTTAAGATCTGCTCTTTTTACGTGCTAACTGACAATTCTCTCTCAAAACGACCTGTCACTTTTTGATAATTCATAATAAATTAAATAACTACCAAGAGTATCAAAATTATTTTATCTTCAAACGTCACAAAAGTGACAGTTTTTGTGCCTCAAATGACAAGGTAAAAATAGCATTTTGTGTGTCTAGGCGCTTTTTTCTTTTTTTATAAGCTTAGGCAGACAAAATGAACAACAATAATTTTCAACAATGTACACATGATTTATTACACACTAATATTACAAATTATTACTTGTTAACGTTAATGTGAAACACACAGTTAGTAATACTAGCATTTTGGAGCAATCCCCTAGCGCCAACAATATCTATCGTACAAAAACCTGTCAAATTCTTCTTTTGATATGATTTTGGCATTTTTTGGCTTGTAATTTTTTTTTTGTTTTTTCAAAAACAAGCGCAGCTTGCAGTATTTTGAGATATCGACGTTTTTCTTTAAATTTGAATGTTGCGACCAGAGAGAAGAACTTTTCAAGGTTCGAGATAATTCCAAAAAGTAAGCTAATAAGACATTTTCCGAATACACTTCCACATTTTTCGCGGAACACCACTTTAAGAATTTTTCGTAGGCCGCTTCATAGACACTTGCCGATTTAGTCGGTAGTATTTTTTTGATAGACTCTCTCGCAGCTTCAACGACTTCAGAAGGAGTAGAAGGTCGGTCGGAACTCGACATCGTACAGTTTTATTTATTTTTTTTCGTTGATTGAACTTTGTTTTTTGCATCGCCATGGAAGCAGTACTGCCAAGGTATTATGATCAGTTAAAATTTTAATTTTTAAAAACTTTTCAAGATAAAAAAATGTTAAATTAAGACGTTTGAAGATAAACTAGTATATGTCATTCGGCGCAAAAGTGTCTTTGTGTGCTTCAGCTGACATGTCTGCCTCACTAACGTTCGGCAGACAACAGTCAGCTTCAGCACACAAAGTTCCACTTTTGCGCCTAATAACATAATCTACTATTTTCAATATAATCTTTGAGTTTTGACGTACTAAATATATATTTTTTTAATTATAAAAACCCATGTATCATTTAAAAAAAAAACATGTAAATTTTAAAAATCCGCAGTAATACCCTCACTTACCCTATGTTTTAACATAGGAAATGCTAATTCATCTTTTCTCGGACAACAAGAGGTGCGGATTAGCATTATAAATTTCTTGCCAATCACGTTTGTTAGTAGTTATCGGTAGTTCATAGTAGCCGATAACGTTATACAAAATATTGCCAGATTAAGTGAAAATTGCTTAGACATAATGACGCATGATATTTATTTGTTTTGATTTTAAATCGGAAAGATTAGATGCGACTATCTAACGAAATACGGGAAACTATCAAAGTCTCAACATATCTATATAATGAATGGAAATATCCGCCTACAAATAGAGGATGCAATTATTTTTCAATTGCATTCGTTATCACTTAACTAGAATAATAACATGGGTCGTTGGTGCAAGAAAGTTGCTATCATTACCAATGCTAGTACAAGAATTGGTGCTATTTTTTAATAATGAAACTAGTTGGTTGTTTACTGATAAATTCTTTTTTAATATATCACAATGACACTGCAATCTATTCCTCATTATTATTTGGCCTTCAATTTAACAAAAATGGAGAAAATTATACAATTTCTCTTCTTTTGTATTTTTCAATTATGCAACTAATTATTTTGTTATTGATAAATAATTTTCTAATGTATCACAATGACACTGCAATCTACACCTCCACAAAATTTGCTTTCAACGCAAAGACTAGATTTGACTGCCTAACGGAAATAGGAAAAATTATCAAGGTCAAAACATATCTATGATAATTGCAATCATGCAAGTCTTTAAATAGATGCGGCAACTGTATTTCAATTACATTCGTTATCACTCAACTAAAATATTAACATGGATCGTTGGCGCAATAAAGTAGCTATCGTAACTGGTGCCGGTGCTGGAATTGGTGCTGCAATTGCTGCAAAACTGGTCGAAGAAGGTCTACAAGTGGTTGGATTAGATCGTCGTCCCGACCGCATTAAAGCCTTATCGAAACAACTGTCTGCAAAATCTGGAAAACTTTACGCTTATAAAACTGATGTGACAAAAGAAGATGATATTTTGAATGCTTTCAAATGGATTACTGATAATGTGGGCCCTGTAAGTATTCTGATAAACAATGCAGGCATTATTCAACCGACTGATTTAATAAATGGTGATACGGACAAATGGCGAAAAACATTCGATACAAACGTGTTGGGTTTGTGTATTGCAACACGTGAAGCTATCAAAATTATGCAAACGAACAATATTGATGGACATATTGTTCATATTAATAGTGTAGCCGGACATAAAATTCCAAACGCTCCCAATCTAAATGTGTATCCAGCATGAAACATGCTGTAACGGCATTAACTGAAACATTACGACTAGACCTGATACGAATTGGATCAAAGATTAAAATTTCGGTAATTCTATTGATAAAATTACGAATTTTCTCTTAATTGCTCATCGATTTGTTTACAGAGTATAAGTCCAGGATTTGTAACAACAGAAATTTTTGAAGCAAATAATGTCCAATTTGATAAAAATCTGTCAATACCAATTTTAGATGCTGTCGATATAGCAAATGCTGTTTGGTATGTGTTATCAACACCACCACACGTCCAAGTACATGAATTGATCATAAAACCTTTAGGCGAGATGTTTTAATGGCTTCATATAATTCTTAATTATGGTAAACCATATTATAATATTTAGTAAATTCAATGAGCACTGCATTGATAGTTTTTCTAGTTCCGAGTTCTTGGACCTACGATCCTTTTGTAGAGGGAACTGGGTTTGATTCACGCTCGATGATGCGAGGAATTTTTATATTTCCTAAAAAAAAATCTTGCTTGTCTATGAAAACAAAAAATTATGTGCACTTCTGTTACGTGACGATTTTTACAATTTAGTTTTACTGCTGTAAGCCGCGTTAGGTGCTGCGGGTGTGTTCGTAGTCAACGATGCTTTACTGCGCTACATTGCGTTCTAAAACATACTTTTGTTTTAGTATTATTCGTCCCAAAAATAGTTCGTCAGTCGTTTTAAAATTAACCGAATTTTACAATTAGTCCGGGCGCTGACCGTCAGATTTTATAGGTCACTGAAGATTCAACAAAAAAGTATTTTCAAGACTTTAGTACCTACTGACTTACAATTAAACAAAAAATGGAACCACCTTTGCTTTTTTTTGTACAAAATTTGTCCATATAAACAATACGACGGCACTTTTTGTGCTATTTTGGTGTGTCTTCAGAGGTCGTGGAGTACAAGCTTCTACTTTTTTAATTAGATTTTTATTTTCAAGTTATTTCCGGTTATTCATTATTTCGCGATTTCAAACATGCCTTATATCTCATAGAAGTTGATTTTTCCCACTGTTTATAGCTTTTAAAGCTGATTATATTTAGCAAATTGGATTTTGCCTAGCTTTTTTTTTGGAAATATGTATAACACAAACTTATGTTTTTTTTTTAATGGTACATACATAAATAGACTGATTCAGCCCATGCAACCTTCTCTCATAACTCCTTCAATTATTAAAATATTCGCATGAAACCTTCTAGAATGTAAACTAAATCATCTAAAGAGTAGTTTGAGTCGAAAAACAATTTCTAAACCACTTCGTAAGTTTGGAAAATTGACATCAACTTTTTAAAACTTATAATAAATGGGCAAAAGAAAAACATGTCAATAGAACGCGGCTAAAACATTTCATCCACTCATAAGAGACATAATTGAATAAATATAAGATATATCTTATATTTATAAATTATAATTTAAAAAGGGCTCACTCGAATATCTCAAAATCTTCAAATGTTCCAAACGAATTTTCAATTACAATCTCACATTAATAGACTGGAAATTTCCATGCTATTAGTATCATCTGTTATCACAGAATGTACGTAGTATAGTAGTTTTTCATCACCTCTCTAAAGCAAATTTTTAATTTTTGATATTAAGGAATAATTGTTTATGGGAGAATGTAGTCTTCTCTACATTCTGTTGACATATTTTTTGGGCCCTTTATTAGTATATAATTTTCAAAAAATGATGTTGATTTTCCAAATTTAAAGAAACGCGAAGTAATTATTTTTGTACTCAAACTACTCCTTAGGTGAGCAAGTTTACATTCTTGAAAGTTGCATTTGAATATTTTAATAATTGAAGGGGTTATGAAAGGTGATTGCTTGAGCTGGGCAGACTGTATATAGTTGAAAACAAAGAAAAGATAAGCAAGATAAAGTGTAATAATTTAAATATAATTGTTCCAGTTTGGTTTTTCTTAATCTTTGTAGGTCACGCATTACATATTCTAAAGTTATTAAGATTCCAGGTGGAATCTTATTAACTCCGTAATATTTGTGTTTTCTAAAAGATATACAAATACTTATCAGAATTGATAAATACATTTATTAAAATTAACCCGATATATCTAGGTACGTAATTATTATAAATAATCCTTAAATCGGCTCTCCTATAGGCTTTATTATCAATTCATGCACTTGGACGTGTGGTGGTGTCGATAACACATACAATACAGCATTGGCCACATCGATCGCCTCCAAGCCTGGCACATGTCTTCTCAAACTTTCGTCCTGATAAAAATTGTTAGCTTCTAGAATTTCTGTAAACACATGTCCTGGACTTACACTCTAAAAACAAATCAATAAACCATGAAAACTGCAAATCGATTAAAAAAATCGCATAAATACCGAAATTTTAATCTTTAATCCATTGCGTACCAATTCTTGTCGTAAAGTTTCAGTTAATGCCGTTACGGCATATTTCGATGCTGGATACACATTTATATTGGGCACATTTGCAACTGTATGTCCTGCAGTACTATTAATATGAACAATATGACCATCAATATTGTTCGTTTGCATAATTTTGATAGCTTCACGTGTTGCAATACACAAACCCAACACGTTTGTATCGAATATTTTTCTCCATTTTTCCGTATCACCATTCATTAAATCAGTCGGTTGAATAATGCCTGCATTGTTTATCAGAATACTTACAGGGCCCACATTATCAATAACCCATTTGAAAGCATTCAAAATATCATCTTCTTTTGTCACATCAGTTTTATAAGCGTAAAGTTTTCCAGATTTTCCAGACAGTTGTTTCGATAAGACTTCAATACGGTCGGGACGACGAGCTAATCCGACCACTTGTAGACCTTCGTCGACTAGTTTTGCAGCAATTGCAGCACCAATTCCAGCACTAGCACCGGTTACGATAGCTACTTTATTGCGCCAACGATCCATGTTAGTATTATAATTGGGTGATAACGAATGCAACTGAAAAATCGTTTCATCGTCTATTTATAGACTTGCATGTTTTGACCTTTCTCTTTGAGTTTTCTCCATTTTCATTAGATAGTCAAATCTAATCTTTCCGTTTTAAATTCAAAGCAAATAATAGTGAGGAATGCATTGCAGTGTCATTGTGACTCATTTAAAACAATTAGTTACATAATTGGAAAATTAAAAAAAACATGTTTTACATGTTTTAAATAGGAATAGACTCCGATAATTGCAAACTTTGATATCAATTATAGACCTGGCTTATACTTACTATTTTAACATCGCATTCTTCACTTTAAAAAGGGAGAATTTTTGCCTGTATTCCAGCGTTACATACCACGCAGCTCAAAAAAATGAGCTATTTATCGATTCTTTTCTAATTTTTGGTCAGTAACTTTGACACGCAGACGAATAAAATTTGTTGCTTGAATTGAAACAAATAAAAAGACTGATAACCGAATAAATGATTACCACTACTACTACACGCTATGGAAACTAAAAGTAATTATCTACTTTGTAATGATTAGAACTATCACCATACAAATACGACCAGACAGAATTTCAAAACAAACAGGCCGACAATTCTCGATATACAATGGAGCGTTGGCGCAATAAAGTAGCTATCGTAACTGGTGCCGGTGCTGGAATTGGTGCTGCAATTGCTGCAAAACTAGTTGAAGAAGGTTTACAAGTGGTTGGATTAGCTCGTCGTGTCGACCGTATTGAAGCCTTATCGAAACAACTGTCCGGAAAATCTGGAAAACTTTACGCCAGGGATTCCCAAAGTTTTTTGTACGAGGGCCAATTCAGTATTTCCCAAATTTTTTGCGGGCCAGAAAAAAACGGAATTATATCAATAATTATTACAAACTAATAATCTATTATTTATTAACAAAAACAAATGCAAATTAGACATAGTACACTAAAAAAGTCATTCCACCAAATAAAATCATTGTTACGGGGCGACCCCCGCCGATTTTTTTCAAATTTTGTGGAGATGTTCTCTACTTTGACAAAACAATTCTCTGAAAGTTTGAGTTCTTAATATGCGGCCGTTTCGAAGTTATGAATTTTTGAAATCTTGAAGAAACAAAATTTTCAACTTTTTCATCAATTTTTTTTTAGCTACAAGGACATAAGTTTGAAAAGACATGTGCCAGGCTTGGAGGCGGTCGATGTGGCCAATGCTGTGTTGTATGTGTTATCAACACCACCACACCTACAAATACAAGAATTGATAATAAAGCCTATAAAAGAGTCGATTTATAGATTATTTGTAATAATTTCGTACCTATATTGAGTTAATTTTAATAAATGTAACAAATTACAAACTTAAATTTGTATTGTTATTACATTAATTCTGATAAGTATTTATATATCTTTTAGAAAACACAAATATTGCGGAGTTAATAAGATTCCAGGTGACTGGAAAGCAAAGTATTTGACAACTTTAGAATAGGTAATGCGCGACCTACAAAGATTAGGAAAAACCAAACTGGAACACATTTATTTAAATTATTACACTTTAGTTTGCTTATTTTTTCTTTGATTTCAACTATATACAGTCTATCCCAGTCCAAGCAATCACCTTCCATAACTCCTTCAATTATTAAAATATTCGAATGCAACTTTCAAGAACGTAAACTAGATCACCTAAGGAGTAGTTTGAGTACAAAAATAATTGCCTGGCTTTTCTTTAAATGTGGAAAATTAACTTCAACTTTTTAAAATTATTAATAATCAGCCTAAACAGGTACTGTCCTAGCTAAGTGTTCCACCTCAAATATCTCGTTTGTTTATGAATTGAAATGAAAAAGGATCTAAAGAAATTAGACTACAATGTTTATACTTCAATTGACCGACACGATTTTCTTTCTGGCTGTTTTGGAAATGCCAAAACGTCCTATAAGGTCTCGAAAATTACTCAATATTAGGAAACCAATTACCTACAATGAATACTAACTTGATAAGAAAATAATATTTTTCTTCTAAAAACTTCTCATTTGCTGCTCAAAAAATGAATAGGTTATTGATCCCAGAGAAGTTCTAATTTTTTTTGAGCAGCAAATGAGAAGTTTAAAAAAAATAATAATATTGACTAATTTTCGATACATTATAGGACGTTTTACAAAACAACTAGAAAGAAAATAGTATCGGTCAATTGAAGGAAAGACATTAAGAGTGGATATGGTCCCATTAGTTCCCGTGGTATCGCATTTGACGTTTTTTGGCTACAATTTAGAAGTTGAAGAGAAGGTCGATCTAGAATCCGATAAATATGTTAATTGTGTGGTGCGCCAGGATTTTTTTTTGAATATGTATTTAGTTTTTCCAAAAACATGCAAAAAAAAGTGATTTCCAATTTTTCTTTTTTTGCGTTCAGTTTTTAATATAATTAAATAAAATTTACACATCTGAATAGATCAATCTATTCTACAGTGCGCTAGGATTGTTTTTTTTTGAAAATTGTTATCCGTTTTCCGGGAAATGTACATTAAAGCGAAGACTGTCAGATTTTCAACCAATACAATTCTTCCATGAGCGGGACAAGGATTCACAAAACAGATGAGACAGATATAAGAAGTTGGTGGTTCTAAAGAGCTAAGTTCCACCCACATCACAAATGTTACCTCCTATTTTTTTTGTTAGGAATCTCTTCTAGCCTGACAAAGTGCGAAATACCAGCTATCTTTGTTGTAAAAAGGACAACAATAAAGTCTAAGAGTTGGCCTCTTTTTCTCGAGATTCTGTTGCTGTGCAATCTGTCTCTCTTACGATCTGCTCTCCATCCTTTTCTTACGAAAATTTAGTTTATTGCATGTTCGGGTAGTGACCTGCAATCACCCTAACTGGCCTGTGTATACGCTTGTTACCTCCTTCTTCTTTCTAAAGAATATCGAAAATTCTAGAATACCCCAATACTGAATTTTAGATTTGGAATTCAATTCTTTGAATTAAAAAATTACATTAATTAAATTTAATTAATAATTAAATTATTTAATTAATTTTATTATTTAATTAAATTCAGAGTGTCCAACCGACTCTGACAATTCGAATAATTGAAAGTACTGCCTATTATTTTTGTTTTGTTCATTTTATTTCATAACGCTCTGACATGAAAATTACGTAAAAGAAAAATAAAAGTAGTGCAGATGAACAATTTTCTAATTTTTTATTGTTGTAGATAGCAATTGTTGCATAGATATAATCTTACGCCATTTTCAATATAAGGCGTTTATTGTCCAAAAAAGCCCAGCCCTCTTGCTTTCGCACAGTTTTTGTGCCACGCCCTATTTTTTAATTTAACTAACCCACATTACAATTTACGATCGTACTGGTAGCCTGCTATTTACAATAGCT